>CAKAOI010027180.1:0-20873 GCA_916701655.1 Sebastiscus albofasciatus
TGTTTTTTCTGTCAAACAAATCAGTGCCAGTTACCATAGTCAATTAGTTAGGTTTGTCACTTAGTTATCAATCTGTTACTCAACATTTCCAATTAGAGGGTGATAACACCAAATATTGGTAGAGCTGTGTGGTGTGACATTTCAATTTAGTGATGCATTAGTATTGACTTAGTAAACACAGTTGTATGAATACTTGGAACTACGGACTCTGTATTCATCAAGCGTCTTTGAATCCCTAGGGATCGTGCTGAAAGCTATACCAGGACTAAAACCAGTCCTACCTCAGAGTAGGATTGGATGAAGCTTCCTACACTGACTTTAGACACATTAGACAATGTTTAAAATTCAAAATACATAAGTCATTTTTCATATATAGGTATAAAATTAGGGCTGTCAAAGTTAACGCGATAATAGCTGGTTTTAACGCCACTAATTTCTTTAACAAATTAACGCAAGCGTGACATTTTTAGGTTGTAGCGGGCTCATTTTTAAAGCTAGAGTGAAGATCCTGAATCCATTGGTTCCAACCATGTCATACTAGCCTGTTACGAATGAGACTAAATAACACTCCAAACTTACACTAAATTGTGGTGAGGAAAAACTGGCATGGCCATTTTCAAAGGGGTTCTTTGACCTCTGACTTCAAGATATGTGAATGAAAATGGGTTCTATGGGTACCCACGAGTCTCCCCTTTACAGACATGCCCACTTTATGATAATCACATGCAGTTTGGGGAAACTCATAGTCAAGTCAGCACACTGACACACTGACAGCTGTTGTTGCCTGTTGGGCTTGAGTTTGGCATGTTATGACCTGAGCATATTTTTTATGATAAATAAAGTACCTGTGAGGGTTTCTGGACAATATTTGTCATTGTTTTGTGCTGTTAATTGATTTCCAATAATAAATATATGCACACTTTTGCATAAAGCAAGCATATTTGCCCACAATTAATGCAAATTGCAAATTAACTAAGGACAATCATGTGATTAATCGCGATTCAATATTTTAATCGATTGACAGCCCTAGACAAAATTAATTTATAGGCAAATAACTCGTCTAAGTTATATGTGCAAAAATAAGCAAATTTTAATACACAACTTTAATATTATGATGATATTTATCAATCCGACATTTGCATAAAAGACTAAGTAAACACTGTAGCTAAAAAATAAACGTCTTAGTTTTAGTACAATAACAGCACTGCATCGTGCACATATTGTGCAGTACTGCACAATACACAACAACGGTATACCAACCTAGGCTACCAACATGTCAGAACACCTCTTCTCCTTAATATCACAAGAGATAACAGTCATTTATATTACTAGCTAAGAAACTTGAGAAAATATTTTCCTAAAAGTAGTACCAAGAATTTTTGGCCAGTTAGAACTGATTTGATTTCCAAAGAACCTGGAAGACATCTTTTACCCAACATGAAACAATATAGTTATGGCTTTACATCAGAGCTGATAGATTTTTATGGTATTTTATTCAACTACCTCGTCCTGTCTGTCTGACCCACCGAGGCACCGGTCAATGTTTTTGCTGCCTTCAGTGCAAAGGAGGGTTTGATTGTTGTCACCTCTGCCCAGCACCAGTGAGTAGTGGGGGAAAATGATCGGTCTTTGCTCACATGAACATACCAAAATCCTGGAGAAGGATAATTTTAGCGATTCTGAAATTTACAAGAGAAGTGTGTGAGCCTATTAGCAAACTAATCTCTACATAAACACTCCATGGAATCTGCTTAAAACTTGTTGAGAGGTAAATAAATGTTGTTTACATGAAGTTCAAAAAGTGCTTATGACCACTGAGAGTTTATTCTGACCCTGCAGGTATCTGGCCTCCCATACATCTTTCAATGCATGAGCCCCTGCTTTAAACAACAACAATAACAACACAGACTTGGCCACCCATCCCACTCGACCATGGTGGAACCTACTAACAGACCCCCCTCCCTGGGTGTTTAGGTGTTTTGTTGGAGTAGAGAGCTGCCAGTAAAACTCAAGCTGGGATAACAGCTTCAAGGCTTACTGAACCATGAAGGGCTCGTTACAGTAAACAGTCAGCGGCTACACACAAACAGCAGACCCTGAGATGTCCACAACATGACATGAACCAAAGATCCTATCTATAATTCACTACAGCTGAATCCAATGGCTCTTGATGAAGTCTGAGGAGAATAAACCATGAATAAACTAGATGAGAACAGAACCAGATCTCTAGCCTCGAGGCTTCCCTTTGGTCTGGAAAAAATCAAAAAGAAAACTAGAATCACCGCTTTGGGGTTGTAAGCCTCCAACAACCAGTCAAGTTGCAGTTTACATCCATGTCTGTCCAAAATGTCATCACTGCATCCTTTTATCCTGTTAGACATTTGCATGAAATTGTCATAATTAGCTTATGAATTCATGAGTGTTTGTAAGGTCACAGGGACCTTGAGCACCAAATTCTAATCAGTTCATCCTTGAGTCCGAGTGGACGTTTAAGCCAAATTTGGAGAAATTTCCTCCAGGTGTTCCTGAGATATCGTGTTCACAAGGATGGGTCGGACAGACGGACAACCCTCCGGCCACAGATGTCACCAGCACGGAGGCATAATGAAGAAGCCTAATATTCCTGGAGACAAATAAATATCTTAAACTGAGCATGCAATTATAAAAACAAAAAACTGCTCCAGTCCAGACCTGACATCAATCAATCCTGCAATGACACTAGTTTCAACCTAACAGCAATTCATCAGCTGTCTTACAGAGAACAACTTGTGTAGCATGACAGAACCGCATGTGAAACAGCAAACTTTAAAGCCTTCCTCCCTATGTATCCCCAACATCTGCTCTGCATCTGGCTCTGACACAAGGACCCATACAGCAGGCATATTGCAGTTTCCAGCAGCAGCTCTACAATAGTCTTTAATACAGCTTCACAGTGATACAATAAACATCAAACAAACAAGCCGTCAAATCAATGAGAATTTAATTGATCTGCATTCATAGTTAGAATTCCCTTACTTTTGAAATGGTTATAGTATGGTTATGTTTGTATTTTAGATAGGAATGGGCCTTAAGTTACACCTACTAAACCAGAGACATGGTTCATTCAAATGTGCAGAAAAACAGTGCAGCCTCGTCTTGAAAAAAATGTTGTAGAAATTAAACACTAACCTGTTGTTTCTAAAAACCAAAGCGGTGTTCTCCTTGTGGAGGCTACAGTTGTTCTGTTTTAACCATTAGGTTGTCCTCGGATCCTCTGGGACTGAATTCCAAGGCTGAATGCCAGTATTTGAATCAATGCTCGGCATAAGGAAAAAGACTCACTTCTACAGTAAATGGGAAGACCGAATACTTCTCCTGCACAGAGGTTTACGTCCAGAAGATTAGAGGGGAAAAACAGTAGACCTACAGTTATACAGAGCAAGGAACTAATTTAACATTATAAGACAGAGAGCTCAAATGTTGGAACAACAAGTTGTGAAACTTCACTTGTGCAGCATTTGAGGAAATGATATTTAGAAAGAGTAATGTCACTATGAAAACTACAGATAAAAGGTGGGTCAGACAAACACTGAGCTAGTGAGTTTAAATGGTTCTTAAATTTGAACATAATTTTTAACCTTATCCCAGCAAATATTAAACATCACATGAACATACAGATTTTATCCATTTCATGTCTTTCAGTCCAGGCTCACTTTTAGAAGTCATATGTATGTCTAGGACAGGTTTTCATCTGGACGTCCAGCAAGGATTACTTCTGATAAACCAAAGCTAAATGGCAGATATTCGGAACTGGCACAAAGTTTAAGGACTGAGAACAGGGACACATGGTGCAGAGGTTCAGCTCTGTCATTATGGATGTCTTTCTCCTTTAAATTCCCCTTAAAGCTGCATTAATTGATTTTTTAGCCACTGAGGTCGGAGGACTTCCTTTTAAAGTTTTTTCAGGCTAACATATTAGCAAAACAGCTGCGTACCTCCACATCAAGCAGCTACACAGTAATATCACAGCTTTATCATCCCATTCGTGTTTGTGTCCACATGATGAATGCAACCATGTCTCCTAACAATAACATTTATATGCTAGCAAATGGTTTTGCTTACAATTGTTTGGTGGAAATGTAATTGCTGCGTGATTTTTGTTCACTGGCAAAATGTTTTTTGTCCAGGAAGTGCAACAAAGTAGGTGGTCCATAAGAATTGGACATAGTCACCCAGACGTCACCCATTGGTTTATGAACTACAGTTTTGAAGCCTTGAGTTTGGCATTTTGGCCATATAAGTACAACCGAATGCTGAATAAGACATTCTTAGGCAACTAAAATCTTATAATTAACTTTTATGAACTGAAAACACACTGTGAAAGGCTCAAAGTTGTAAGACGAAAACACGGACAACACCCAGGCCAGACAACGCCGTGGTAGCAACCATCAATCACAAGGTAGCCACGCCCTAAAGCATACCCTACTTTATGGTCTATTTGACTCTAAATGGGACCATAATTTACTAAATGAACATCATACTGTATTGAAGAAGAGTTGAAACTAGCGATTGAGACCATAAACTCATGTTTACAATGTTTACTGAGGTAATGAATCAAGTGAGAAGTAGGGTCATGTTATCATAGACTTCTATACATTGAGAAATGTTTTTGCAACCAGAGAAGTCACCCCCTGCTGGCTATTAGAAAGAATGCAAGTTTAAGGCACTTCCGCATTGGCTTCACTTTTCAGACCTGGAGATTTACGCTTGAGGTGGTCAGGGTGGATTTTGGGTGTAAAAAGCTTTGAAACCTGAGACCAAGGTTCAAGACCTTCACATGTGGTTAAGTTTAGGCTACTAAAACATTCTAGTTAAGGTCAGGGAAAGTTTGTGGTGTTAAAGATTTAAAAAGTAAACATATCTGGTGTGTTGTGCTCTATGGTGTTTTAACATTAAACCAAAAATATAATCTTTCCTTAACTGCAGCCAAGTGCTGTAGTTGAGGAAAGAATATATTTCCGTGCTTGAGCAGGACCATAAAAACATTCATCATCATCACGCTTTAGTTGCCAGTAGCTGATATTGCAGGAAAATTAAATACATCATCAGTAAACATTCTGCATCTGTGCAGATATGTTCATATCTTTATGTTGTTTATGTCATGTCTTTATTAGATAGTAGTTAGAGTTGACAGGAAAAGAGGACTGAGAAAGAGAAAAAAGGTCCCTGAAAGGACTAAAACTGGGGACATTGCGATTACTGTACATGGTCAGCACCTTTAACAACCAGGCTCTCAGAGCACCTCTGTTTCCTTATTATGTTGATAGAAAAATGAAATCCAGGAGCCATTACGTTTTCTTGAAAATGGTTTTGCTGTTGCAAATTAGTATTAGGGGCGGCTGTGGTAGAATCAGAACAGTTCGATACCCGGCTCCTCCAACCCACATGTCGAAGTGTCCTTGAGCAAGATATGTAACCCCAAATTGCTCCCGAAGGTGTATGAATGTGTGTGTGAATGGGTGAATGCTGACATGTAGTGTAAAGCGATTTGAGTAGTCAGAAGACTAGAAAGGCGCTGTATAAATGTAAGTCAATTTACCAAATAAATATATTTTTTGCAAGAAAGGTTGAAGTCCAATATTCACTGTCCTTTTAGCTCCTGTTTGTTCACCACTAACTCCTAAGTGAAACATCTGGCTCTTTATCAGCTAGTCTGTAACTTTGTCTCTCTGCCATTTGGTGATTTGCAGGTACCGTACAGTGGTTTCATCAGAGTTTTTTTTGCTAAAATCAGCTGCTTGCTGCTGCTGGAAACAAGGTTCATATAAGCACAGAGACTGAACCAGTAAGCACATACAGTAAATGTTGGACAAAGCCAAAACTATAAGCTACAAGAGGCTAAAAAGCTCTGTACAGGTGCAGAGCTGGTAGATCATTTTCTGCACGTCAGTTTGATCTGTCTCTGTTTAGTTTTATACGGAGGCTAATAAAGGCATTGAAGGTAGTTTTTTTTTCAACCATTTAATTTGAAAAACATGTAACACTCATTACATAACAAGTCTGAGCTAAAATAAAACCCCTCATTGTCAGCCCAGGGCTAGTGGGTGGCTATGTCACGACCAAAACACACAGCTCTCAGCGGTGGGTCAATACATCATGTCAGTTGTCAGCCAGACCCATGCAGACCAAGGCTGTTTAATGCCTAGCCAGGTGGTCCACCGTGTCGAAAGTTACTCCGCAGTCAAATGGC
The DNA here is from genome assembly GCA_916701655.1 of Sebastiscus albofasciatus. Classification (NCBI taxonomy): domain Eukaryota; kingdom Metazoa; phylum Chordata; class Actinopteri; order Perciformes; family Sebastidae; genus Sebastiscus; species Sebastiscus albofasciatus. Next base: position 6,230 of record CAKAOI010027180.1, read on the forward strand.
TGTCTGTGTGTGGAGTAAATTCACTGACGTATGTTGTTTTGCCGAGGCTGGCTTCAGTCTGCCGTTATGTATCGCTCGCTTACACCTGTCACCCTAAAGCCACCGTCACGTCGACTGCAGCTGTTAGAAGAAATAAGCCAGAAAAAAAGTTTACTATTTTGATGATTGTGTTTACATGAGAGAAAAGTGGAGGGTTTGGAGCAGGCAATGTCAAGGATTACAACAACACTCTGGAACAAATTAACTGGTTTTATCAGGTTGTGGAAAATTAGTATTTTAAGACTCAAACCTTCTGACAGCATAGTAGTAGTATTTTTATGGAAGTATTTTTTGTGTGGAGTTTGTTGTTATCCGGACCAAGAGAGGATAGAGGATGTTATATGTTGTACAGACTGTAAAGCCCTCCAAGATAAATTTTAAGCTCTATGAATAAACCCGACCTAGAAAGTAGAATAATGTCCAAATGTAACAGAAACACCAAAAGGAGACCAGAAACACTGATGTGTTACAGTACTTAGATGTTACACAACGTGCTGCATCATTTGCTTCTTTCATCAAAGCGGACAATGTTTTACTTTCTTTATTTCTACTGAAATAATAAATAAACAGATATTATAAAGTGATCAAAAATAATAATGTTTATAAGTTAATTACTGTATGGCTAGTTAAACATTCTGGACTTACGGATTGGACTGTGAGCTGAGTGGTTTGTTAGTTAGTTAGAACATTTCCTACTGCTGCTTCACATTCAAAGCATTCAACAGGTGAAATATGGGGTGGCTTTTATTGTAACGCAGTGGCATAAAAACACAATGTATTCATCAGAGTTTAGCACTGACTGCGATCGTTCATCATCCATACATCTACAAGACTTGGTCATTTTTTTAAAGCGGATCAGTTTTAATGATTGCAAAGAGTAAAGGAACAAGAAGGAGCAGCCACAATGAGCTGTTGGATGAAGAGTTGCAGGTGACAAGCTGCCCACTCGCAACGCCTCAGCAAGGTAACCAACTCCTGTTACTGTGTCCTGCTATTGTGTGGAAAGCTACTCGCGTAATGCGCAGCATGAAATCAGGCTTTCATTTCTTATTAAAAACATCATGAATTTGTTTGATTGTACTATAAAGAGTTACACCAGTTGCTCATCCGCTGTATTTCTGACTAAGTAGCTGCTCAAAGTGTGTTGACAGAACAAAGACAGATATCTTAAGAATTACAACTGTATAGGAGTCATTCTGCTTCAAACAGACTATTTTTTACACCATGGCATCGGACCACATGTAAAGGGTAAAGTGTTTATACTAATTTGTGATTAATCGCAAATTAATCTCACAGTTTTTATCTGTTCAAAATGTACCTTAAAGGGAGATTTATCACGTATTTAACACTCTTATCAACATGGGAGTGGGCAAATATGCTGCTCACAGGTACTGCATTTAGCATAAAAAATATGCTGAAATCACAACATGGCAAACTCAAGCCCAACAGCTGTCAGTGTGTGAGTGTGCTGACTTGACTATGACTTGCCCCAAACTGCATGTGATTATCATAAAGTGGGCATGTCTGTAAAGGGGAGACTCGTGGGTAACCATAGAACCCATTTTCATTCACATATCTTAAGGTCAGAGGTCAATGGACCCCTTTGATTATAGCCATGCCAGTTTTTCCTCACCAAAACATAGCGTAAGTTTGGAGCAAAACTCAGAGGAGCGGCTCGTCACTTTAAGGAGAAGCGCTGGTCCACCTTAACAGCCCACCTTAAGAGAGTCTGAGTCGCTGTCACAAGATACAGGAAGTTGGCTCAGGTCTTCAGCTGAGGAGTTGTAGCATTTATTTACCGATAAATAAACTGTACACACACTGCTATGTTCATAGCTATAACGCCACCGACAACTCCATACTCGCTAAAGTTACGCTAAGATGACAGAGCGTAAGTGTGTGGCGGCGTGAGCACGAAGCCACCAGCAGCGCTACAGCTGCTAACGTGGCACAAACACACACGGTCTGTCGGACATTTGCTAACATTACACCGGGCAGACACACAGCTGACAACCTGGTAGCTAAACTAAATGGTGCAGTGGAGATTTACTGGGAAAGTGGCTGCCTGTGTCCTCGACGATGCACGCAGCAATGTGGCTCCTACAGTATCACGGACTCTGGTGACTCAGATGATTGTTGTGCTCATACACTGTAGCTGGCGCCCCGCTGCACTAATCTGCTCAGTTAACGGTTAATAATCGGTCGGTTAAAAACAAAATTCGAAAGTAGCATCCCTAATGTAAACAGGACTTCAAATATTTTTTTTAAATCCGTTTTGCAAATGTTTGATGAGGAAGAAAATGCATTCAACATGCAGAGATTACAGTCCTTGTTGTCCCTATGAATCTATCCGCAATCTCATCCAAATTTAGCACGTTTCTTCCATTTCTTTGTGTTTTGTGAGTAAACTGCAGCATAAATCAGCAAAGCAAACGGTTTTCAATATATGTCCATTTCTATTCTGGCACAAAAACACAAGGATTTTCAAATTCAAAGCAATTCAACATGACAGGAATAATGTGTGTTTGGTTTGTTGTGGGTGGCTTTCCACATTGATTTGCTTTATTTTGCAGTAGAATACCAGTGAAACCACCCTGACAGTCCACACTGGTATAGAAAATTAATGACAGTAAAAACATTCTCCAGTTGCTGGCCCTCTTCCCAGAGTCATAAAAGTTTAAAGGTGTTCATAATTGCTAACACACCTGTAACAGTCCGGGCTCGTGTTCCTTGGATGTTTATATCTGGGCCCCTTCTTTTTCCTCTCCTCTTGAAGGCTGAAATAGTCACATGTTTTCTATTTAACTGTTTTGTGGTTAAACTTCAGTCTTAGCTCTTTCGCTGTGCTTGTTTAGAGGGAAATACTGTCTCTTGTCATTTCAACATGTCTCGGGACAACACCAAAAAAAAAAACAGCAAATTCTTAAGAACTGCTCTGGGGGAGCCCAACATCTCTCTGATTTGACAACCAAGGTTGAAATCAACCCAAGAACAGCTGGACCTCAACAGCTGTTGAATAGACTGAGTGAACAGTCTCTTCACTTTTTATTACTGAGAATCTCTTGGCCTTTCTGCTTTGGAAACATCTCTCAAAGTTTTTCTTTTTGTTGCCATTTTCCAGTAATTCTGTTTCTGATTCATTTCTGGCATGTTTTTTGTGTTTATCACATTTAGCTGTTATTTATTGTTATTGCCTCCACAGCACTTCATAACTCTTTCAAAACGTGAGGCTGTGGAGGTCTGATACATATTAAACCATGGAGATGCTTTGATTAAAAGAGGTTAACGGCTGACTTATCCAAAATGTTCTCAAAAATATCTTCCTGGGATCATTGTTCTCGGAGTTCACTCAGACCACTGAGAACCTGCTCACCCTTTTCTATCCTCTTAAAGGAATACTCCACCCACAAAATTAACATTTGTTTATATATATGCCTGTATAAAAATGCCCTGTTGTGTTGCTTCAACTTTGCAACTGCTAAATGTTGTGTTGGTTATTTGCGGTCTGTCTCAGACAACAGTAACCAGCTGCTGATTCGGAGAAGAAGCCAGTGGCTGGACACGACTCTAGCATGACGGCGGGTGCAGTACACGTGTGGTTTACAAATAAAAGTGAAAGATAGAAGTCAGCCATGTGGGAGTATTATGGTGGAGATACACCAAATCTGTCCAACAAACGGAAAGATGTGACGAAACCCAAAACAGTGCGGTTCGCTCCGGACGATGGGCAGGTTTGGTTTTGGCTCAACTGTTTCAAACTTTCTCATTTTACAGCTAAACAGTACACTAAAATATGTTTCTGAAAACATTTCAGGAATGAAATAGGCATTACAGTAACAGAATCTTGATTCACTTTGATCAGCGCTGCCTAGTTTGACTTTTTGATTGAAGTTTCACGAGCCTGCTGCCTTGCGATGGACGGACCTCATTTGCATAATGTTGACGTAGAGTCATTATTGTGCAAATTCAGATATGTCGACTAGTCAGTCAACCTGCCGTGCCTGATCCTTCATGCAACATGTGGCTGGATCTCATGCTCTACATAGAGAATGAATAGGATCCATTGACTTCACATACGTTAACGGATTTGGTCTATCTCCTGTATTATACTGTCTCAGACAAAGATCAGTGATAAGAACGTTGTTATGTTCAATGACGAATGAAGCAGTAAAACAATGGCTCACAAGATTTCTTAAAAACAATCACTGAAGTCTGGATGGGAATGAACCTCGTGTGTGCGTAATGTGTCACTAGAAGCCTGTCAGTTCAATGAGGGGTGACGCAGCACCTAATACGTTTCATTGGGAACATCCTCCATGCTGTGCAGCCCGTGCAGCAGTCCTTCCAGTCCTGGGCAGAGTGCACAAGCCCGAGGCTGCACCAGCAGAGCAGAGCTCTTCATCTGCTCCCTGGTGACGTTCTGTCGCTACTAGTCCACTATAGTTAATTGATCGCAAATGGCGTTGTTCTCTTGAACAGATAAAAAAATAAAAATGCTAAAATGGGTCGCCAAATATACTTGGGCAGCCGTTAATATATGGGCGGCCCGCCCAAGCAAAGTCTATGTAGGGCTATGCAAGTACTGAAACATTCTTCTCATTGAGTAGGTAGTTGCATAACAGCTAGAAAGCAGTTATTTAAAAATATATATATATTTTTCATGAGAAAGAAGGTCATATTAAAGGTTGTTTCATACATTTATATAGTTGAATTTGTGCTCATTCAGAGACAGTGTAGTGAAATACTGAATGACTTTAAAACAGCTCAGTTATTTTTCGATAATGAAGAGGTTTTTGTTTCCCTTGCACAAAAGGGGAATAAAAAACAGCAAAAACAAAATAAACAAAAACATCGGTATCGGCCAAATTGTCATTTTAAACATTGGTATCGGCCCAGAATTTCACAATCGGTGCATCCCTACTCCATGGTGAACGAAGAATCAAAAAACTGAGTAAATTCTTGATGAATTAAAAGTAAATTGGGGCTGCGTTAAACAACTGCAAAACTATATCAAATATCCGTTTACAAACTCTAACATAACTCGTGCAGTATTATCTAAATCTCATTTATCCAGTCGTATACTCACTACTTCCCAAAGACGTGCACCTTGGCTAAAACCTTAATATTTAAAACACATCAGACTTGTAGCGTGCCTTCGCAAGCGTGAGACTGTTTATGCAGAAGTGTTTTAGATAGTAAGGTTTAAGTGTTGGTCATTTGTGTTACATTCATACGAAAATACAGCCAGTAGGCCTCAAGGACTGTGTCGCTGAACTTAACTATTTACATACATGAGCATTTTGACTTTTAATTCAGTCAATATCCAGTCTCCTGCCACGTCATGGAAAGATTTTTATCTGTTTTGCTTTAAGGTGCTTTGCTTTATGATGCACTTTTTGCACACAGATGTTTGCCAGAACTGTAAAGACCCAAGACTATTAGACCTACATGTGGCTAAAACGATACAGATGAGAAATTTCAACACAGGTGATGTCTCTCTACACCTGACATGGTAGGAGACTGTGTGGTAACAGCAGTGCGCATGATCTAATCCCCATTTATTAAGGATAATTGAAGAAGAAAAATCACATTTTCAATTAGATTGTCATTAAGCCCGGATAAGCCTGAGAAGGTAAAAATCATATGACAGAAGGAGTGCTGACAATGGTAAATTGTGCCTTGTCATTATGCCACTATTTCACAGCTAATAACCACTTCCACTGACTAAAATCAATACAAAGACTGGACAAACCGAGACACTGATGTTTTACCTGTGTAGTCGTGGAAGACAACCAAATGAATTTTACTTATCAGAAAGCAGAACAGACAGTCAGAAATCTTCAAAGATGAGAAGCATCTTAACTTTTGAACAACATTCTCATTCAAGACACAACATCCTTCCTGATCAACATCAGGAAGGATGCAATAAGGGCATCAGATGTGGCTTCTGGACTGTTCTGGCCCCAGTCTCACGAACAGAGTCCTCAGTTGGTTTAGATAAAGCACCTTATGTCAGAAACACAGATTTAGGTTGTGCCTCAGGACACTCATTTTAAACTAAGCTCCATGTACAGGGAAACATATGTTAGTCCATGCCCATAATCCTGAATGCTTCTATAGCCAAACATGGCAATAGAAAACATGTAAACTCATAGGACCATGCAAGGTAGATGAAGACATACTTTATCTGTGCATAGAACCTGTTCACATTACTTCATACCCATAACCACAGTAATGAACTTCCTCCTGGATATTACTACTGGAATTTCACTTACAGATGGGTGACAAATGAAAGTAAAAACCATCATAAAGCATATTATTACACGGCTGTGTTGATTACTCGATTCTGATTCTGCGTCGGGGTCCAACCCGTGGTGCGGCATCACCCTGTCAGGGTTTCTTTCACAACAATGACCGGCTCACTGTACATTATCCCTTATTTAGTAAGGTGTTGTTCCACTATGAGCCTCCATAACACCTTAAGTGCTTCTCGTCATAGATTTGCCTAGTATGTGGAGCTCATCACTAGAAAATTAATTTGAATCCTTTGTATTTGAATTTGTTTTGTTAAACTTGAATAATTGCATTGAAAAACTGAATCTGAATAGCATAATTTGGATTGAATTTGTTAGTTTGGAACCAAATTCCAGTAAACTTGAAACTAAATGGAATATTATGAAGTTGAATACAGTTGCTCTGAAACTGTATTTTTCATCCTCACTGAAAATTCAACTCTCTATACTTCCAACTTCAGTTCTCAGAATTCAAATTCAGTCCTTGCAATTCAGTTTCAGTTCACTGAGACACACAGCCTGTCAGGAAGAGCAATCAAGTGCAGATTCACAGAACTCCGGTCCGTGTTCCTTTTAATTAGGGCTGTCAATTGATTAAAATATTTAATCGCGATTAATCGCAAATTAATCTGTTCCGTTTTTATCTGTTCAAAATGTACCTTAAAAGGGAGATCTGTGAAGTATTTATTACTATTATCAACACATGTGCTCAAATCATAACATGGCAAACTGAAGCCCAACAGGCAACAACAGCTGTCAGTGTGTCAGTGTGCTGATTTGACTATGACTTGCCCTAAACTGCATGTGATTATCATAAAGTGGGCATGTCTGTAAAGGGGAGACTCGTGGGTACCCACAGAACCCATTTTCATTCACATATATTGAGGTGAGAGGTTAAGGGACCGCTTTGAAAATGGCAATGCCAGATTTTCCTAGCCAAAATTTAGTGAAAGTTTGGAGCGTTATTTAATTTCTTTCGACAATCAAGTATGACATGGTTGGTACAAATGAATTCATTAGGTTTTTTAGTTTCATATGGTACCAGTATCTTTAGCTTAAAAACTAAGCCCGCTACAACCTCAAAATCGTGAGTTGCATTAATGCTTTAAAGAAATTAGTTGTGTTTAAACAAAATTGTGTTAACGAGTTATTATCGTGTTAACTTTGACAGCCCTAATTTTAATAGTTTGTTTATTGGACTAAATCCAAAGTGGCAGGAACGAGAAAACGACTCATATTTTTGTTTAGTCCTCTCCGCCGCTAGGAGACCATTCAGCGGGAGGAGAGCGGGCAGCAGACGGACCTACAGTTAATGGCTGTAGCGACTCGAATTAAGCCAGCGCAAATCCCAGTGGTAGGGTCACAGTGGGCTGGTGGCCAAAAAGCAGCGCTGGGTCTAACCTGTGTAATCCGGCGGGGAGTCGGGGCGGTCTAGGATTAAAATATAGACGAGTCAAATTCAGTTTTTAGTGAAACATATTTCTGCCCATAGATATCCCGTCATTTGGTGTTTTGATGATGCCGGTAGAGAGTGCTATCTAACACGTCACTTCAAAACCTGTTCAACCACCTTAAGGTACCACAAGGTCCCCTAAAATCCTAGAAACATCCTCAGTTACCACTAAGGACTCCAAGAGATTCCTCACTGACCACTAAAACATCTGTAAGGGAATCTACAATCTCCTTTAGATTCTCTTAATAATCTATAGATAGGTACTAAATGAAAGGAAAACCCAACAACAATAACGACCTCCAGAACAGCTTCAGTGCTCCTTATCATAGATTCTCCAACGCTTTGTCCAAAATCGCATATAATGCATTACGTACCCAATATGTGTACTATTGTTCAACAAACTTTTTTGTGAATATACAGTAGCATGTATCTTTTCGGATGCACTGAGCAGTAACTTACATCGTCACTTCCTGAGAGCTCCTTGCTGGTTGGAGACGTGTAACCATGGCATGCACTGAGTAACATCAACCCTAACTTGAAACCTCTGTCACTATGAGGAGACACCGTTGTCCAGAAAGCGAAGCACACACGACTATTGGTCAGTCCAAAGTAATCACATTAAATCTAACCTATAATCAGTGTCTGTCTGACGGCTGCTAAATATGTTTGTCTGACCAACGGCTGAGAGAAAAACAGAGCCACACTCATGCAGCCTAATGAAAGATAGGTTGGTTATTACGAGTCATTACTGAGTGGCCGGGCAGAGACCACAGACATTCCTCTTGACAAAACACACTCACACTGTGGTTGTCAACTTTACATTTTTCTGCTGCGTCTGCAGTTTTTTTCCTGTACACATTTAAGGGACACTTAACAGAAAAAAAATGTACACTTTATTCTCTCTTTCAAGCTTTGTCTTTTTCCATATGTGCCTCATTTTGGTGTGTCTGCATCTTTCTGTACATCCTGTCTGTGTCTCTGTCTCTCTCTCTCTCTCTCTCTCTCTCTCACAGCAGATGGATGGTGGGTGGTCAGGGAAGGGTTAAGTGCTCTGCTCTATAAACTCTGCTTTAAGAGTCTGCTGGAAGCTACTGGTTCAGCCTTTAAATACAGTCACACCAAACTCAGGCTTTAAGACGAGCTGGTGCATCAGCGTCACACTGCATTGGACAGGATGAAGGCTCTCTTATTCACCTGTATGCTGGTGCCGTGGCTGGTGGCAGCCTCAGCCAAGCGGTTTGACCGGAACTCACAGCTGATACCGGGATCTCTACCTGGCAGGGAGCTGAACGGATACTTCATTGACCATTTGAAATTGAGGAGGGCTAGGGTAAGACATCTATTATTTATGTCAAGCTTCTCTAATGTTCTCTTCAATAACTCTGATACAGACTCGCAAGAAGTCCAAAGTCAGCAAATACACTGTTTTGTTTTTTGCCGTTCACTTGTTGCATGACTTAAGAGGACAATCGTTACACCTGTAATGTCACTGTTACGTAATAATTCAAAGTGATTTATTGAGGAGATAATGATACATTTATAGACACAAAAAATATGCAATACTGTGTATATAATTAAATTAAAAACATTCTGCTCTTGTTACAGTAAATATGAGCACAGAGACACAATGCCAAGATTTTGGCCAGACTGGACAAATTTTTTCTTATAAGAGAAATTCTGCTAACAGATTAAGAAAATATAAGAAAAGATGAGATAATTCAAACATGAAAAAGATAAGGGATAAGATATATAATGAGGCTTTATTAATCCCCAGGGACAATTAGGTCATGCTTAATAGTTGGCAGTATTTAAAATCAATGATCCAGGTACATTATTCTAAAAGCTAATAATACTTTTCATGGTTTAGTCAGTTAATTTGTCTTCTACTTGCTAACAACAGAAACTGTCAGCACTTGACTTCACCGTCCTCCTCTGAGAGATAATTCATTTAGCTCACTGCTCAACACACACACACACACACACACAAGTACACACACCCTGCCGAGTCTGACTTGTTCTCCCACCAGACAAACCGAACCCTGAAGCGACCACACCAACCGTAAACTAACCACACTAACCTCTTCAAGAAACATTTGGACAAACCAAAACCAAAGTCTGGTCTGGTTTATCCTTTGGGAATCACTTGCAGGAAGTGAAAAAACCACAAGCAATCCAGAGAATGAGAGGGAAAGAAAAAAGTGTAAGAGAATGTGGCTATGAAAAGTATCCTCGGTTTTAATGAGTAGAAACTTCATTTGGGACCAGCTGTTTTAAATACAAGACTCTGTCAGGGCCAGACCCTTAAGAGACAGGCCCCATACCCTCTTCTACTAAAATTAACCACAAACTTTGTTCAGGTTAACTTTTTAATCCACAATGTGGAAAGTTCTGATTGGTTTGAGGGCCAGTCAGTTACTTCAGAGACCCTGCAGCAGGGTTGGGGATGGTATTTCAATGGCATTGCTCAGGGATATTTGATTGGTTACAGCCACTGAAGGGGACTGAACCCAGGCTTTGATGATGGAGGATACACTAACCAACCATTACGCCAGTGGTGGTGTAGGATTCAGACTTTCATTAGCAGTTAGTTGACTGGTAGCAGATTAGTCTCCTTCTCTCTGGTTGCATGTTTACAAAGATGCTTTGGTTGCGATCCTGCAGATAAGCCCTCATGAGCTTCGGTGATTGCTGATACAAGTTACCCAGCAGCCACCACAGTTAAAATATTTGGAGCTGCCCACAAAAGCCCAAAACTGCTCAGGCTGAAAGATGAAATTGATCACAACCTCCAAAGGTCTAAAGGCTCCTGGGGTCAGGGGCAAGGAATGCACAAAACCTTGAAACCAATCTCATTCTATTGACAGTACTACAATATTACTCAACCTGGTCATGGGTCACTGTGAGTACAAAGGCACTTCGGAAAAGATGTATAGACCAGGTATGGTTACTTATCCACTATAGATGAATATTAGGAAGAACAGTGCCAATGGAAATCAATAAGTCATCACCACAAAATAAAAAAGAAACAATTTCTTCAACACTGCAGTTCACCAATAACTAGAATCATGCATACTGCAGCAGTTAAGGCTGTGGTCAGCCAGTAGCCAGCTGGGAAATATAATGTGCACTGCTACAGAAAGCTCTGCCAGCCAATACAGCCTTGGAATTAAAGTGAGTTTGTTGATAATGAGGGCACTGAATGGAGACTGCGTTCAGACCAACAGCAGAGCTGTGTCACATATCGCAGCCTCCTCATTCATTTTGATAGGACCCTGTGTTGGCGCAGCAGCGGGGCAGACGTAGAGGCTCTGGCCAAAGCAATACAGCAAAAAAAGTTGAACCTGACTCAACTTTTGCAGAAACATCATCCAACAACGTACTGCACTGGCCAATCGAATACATCCAAGCATTCCTGGTAGATGACTTTGTAACATGAACGGTGTAATTCTCCCGATCATCTGGAGATTGTGTAAATGGAGGATAAAGTTATTATTGGCGTGATAATTTGCCAGAGTTGAAAAAGTTTGGCTCATAGTAGTAAACTGCAGTGGTGATAAACCTTTAAACTCATGAATCTGTTACTGAAACTGGACTTCCTGGATCGTATTTCATCTTCTCACTTGTACTTGTAGCAACAATCCCCCACCTACACAGACTCTTATGGTGGTGTTTATGGTCTGAATGCCCACTTAGCCTTAATTCATTAGACCCAACAGCGTCTCTAACCAACTAAAGCTCTTGTTGTCCAATGATTAACATCACCTGTTCATTACCACCTCTACTGTTTACAATTCATTCTTTACAAGCCTTAATATAGACCATCTTGTGATGGGAACACACCACCCACGACGAATCAGGCTACAGGCATAAAGTGTGTGTGTGGGGGGGAATCCCAAATTCCTAGCCCCCTACTTCTGGCTCCCAATGCTCAATCTTCCCATCTTATTTTTGAACTCGACCTTTATTTTGATCTCAACTACACACCAGTAATGTTTCGTGACTGCATCTTGCATGGGTGCGACGCTATCGCGTTGATAAAATCCGTCCACAGACAGACAGACATATAAACACCTGACAAAGTACTCAAAACCGCTTGTGTGGTAGTTGCCGCTACAGTGGGTGTCTCTAGGATCACATTTTGTCATTATAACACACACACAGACTCACAAACTGAAAATACCAGCCATATGCTGCTGGTAAATATCGCCATAATCACCATCAGCGTGTAAATTGTATTTTCCAAACAAAACAGTGGGTTTATCCCGGTCTACATGCCTGCGGCTGTGAGAGTAAATAGTCTTGTTAGTGTCTCTAATTTTATTCAGTTCAATTGTTACGTCAAACCTAAATCAAACCTGACCACCTTGTTTAATTGCACTGGTGGACGTATTTTACCTCTTACGTACTAGAGTTAGCAAACACACTCCAGACTGAAACCAAGCACAATGCAGTACAGATATTTGAGATTTTTTTTTTTAATTATCTGGTTATTGTTTGGTTTCTATCCAAAATTTGACACAGTTCAATGTTAGCATATTTCCAAAACGGACCTCCTAACCCTGGCAGTGTTAATGTTTTGCCCTTGAACTGGCTGCTATATGAACAGGCCATGTTTTCTCCTGCAGAGGGCGCTGCCTCTTGCTGATGAACCTGATGACAGCCCAATCGATCAGGAAGGAGACGCCACTGGTAAGAGAAACACGTTTACCTCGTGTCCACACAAGAACATCTAATTTACATGACAGGCGAAGATTAAAACTGCTAGCAATTGTTTTGAGATGCTTTGAGTCAATCTGTTCATGGTTTGAAGGTCTGGGAAAGACATTCAAAACAAACTGCAGATTTCTCAGAACACGATAAAATGTGGTTGTGTTAGGTTTGAACCCAGAAGCACATGTTGGCAAACAGCAATTACACTAGCTTGGTGGGTTGCCTCTAAAGTGTGGTTAATAATAGCTGCTATCTCAAAGACCATATTTGTAGGGTTGGGGAAACTCATGCCCAACATGGGTACATGTTCCTTTAGGTTCTGACAGGAACTAGAACATGGTTTAAACAGGTTCAAATTATACCTTATGGAAAATCTGGAAAAGTAATATATCCTCCTAGTTATAATAATGTCAAGTCCAGTCAAAAAAATCTATATTTCACTGGTAACCAGTAAAGAGAAGGGGAGATGTATTATTTACTTATGTGATGAACTGAATATCTTTGGGTTTTTGTAGGTTCGTCGGACAAAACAAGACATTTGAACGCATCACCTTGGTCTTCACAAAATTGTATTTTCTGACATTTTGTGCCTCTATGTTGCAGACCTGCCCACCTGCCTGCTGTGTGTGTGTCTGACTGGTTCAGTGTACTGTGAGGAGGTCAGTCCAGACATGACCACAGTTCCCACCTTGCCTAAAGAGACAGCCTACCTGTACGCCCGCTTCAACAAGATCAAAAAGATCAGCACCAAAGACTTTGCTGACATTGGTAAGTCTGGAAACTGTTTCCATCACAACCTGTTGACTGCTCAGCCAAGTTTGTCCAGCCATGCTTCCAAAGACTGAATGTTGGCAACAAATGCTTTGTTCATCTTTGTCTTGGATTAGTATTTCATTATTGAAATGTTATAAATTTCATATTGTACTATTTACAGAAAGCCCTTGTAGCATGTGTCATCAGGGTTATCTCAGCTTGGTCTTGGGGACTACCAAATTATAAACAGAAAGCCTGCATTACAAACTGGAGGTGTGGAATTTGAATGATCAGATGTTTACCAGGCAGGAAGGGTCTAATGAATACCGACACCCATTAACCGGTAGTCTGGTGCTAAATTGACATAATGAGCTTTGGTGCTGAATTTCAAAGTGCTATCCATTTAGAGGTGCTGAAATTTTTAAAGTAAAGGAAATTCAAAAAACTCGTGGCCGCGAAGCCGCAAACCACCTTTGCCCCGAGCCTTTCCAAACCGACCTAGAGCCGGTCGCAACACACCACCTTGAAGCGCCCGGCGGGGGCCAGCCAGTGCCGGGGAGAGGTCCCGCAAGGGGATCCTCCTGCACCGAGTGGCCGTCCCTAACCCGCTGAGTTGAATCCCCCCAGCAGACTGCGCGGACCCCACCCGTTTACCTCTCAACGGTTTGACGCCCTCTTGAACTCTCTCTTCAGAGTTCTTTTCAACTTTCCCTTAAAGTACTTGTCGACAACGGTCTCGTGCCGGTATTTAGCCTTAGATGGAGTTTACCACCCGCTTTGGGCTGCATTCTCAAACAACCCGACTCCGAGAAGACCGGGCCCCAGCGTGACGGGGGCCGTTACCGGCCTTACACCATCCACGGGCTGAGCCTAGATCAGAAGGACTCAGGCCCCTGAGCGACACCGGGCAAGCGGTCTTCCGTACGCCACATTTCCCCAATCCACCCGTCGAACGGGGATTTTTCTGTGATGTGACAAACCCAGAATACATATTTATTATTGCTTTACAAGGCCTTTATTGTTTTGTGTTTTCTGTTGGCTTTGCCGAAGTTTATTCTGATTAGGTCATCGTTGAGGATGCTCCCCTAAGGTTATTGGTCAACAGGGATGTCCTCGACCAAAGAAATTCTTAGTCAACTAACACCCATACGATTTTGTCGACTAATCGATTAGTTGATTTAATTGGCATACCTGTAAAACTGAGTTTCTCCACAAAGAATCACACAAAAGCATCACTTTAAATCTTGTGTTTACCAGATATGTGCTCATAAGTTTCATGGAAATAAGTCATTCAGCATGAAAAAAACATAAAAATCAACTAAAGAAATCATAGTCGACTAAGACCAAAATGACCGATTAGTCGACTAATCAACTAAGAGGGGACCGCCATATTGGC
>CAKAOI010027181.1:0-39518 GCA_916701655.1 Sebastiscus albofasciatus
ACCTTTTTCAGATATTGTTTAGACTTTAGTTTTCCAACATTTTTCAAACTTTTTTTTTCAGACATTTTTTACCTTTTTCAGATATTGTTTAGACTTTTGGTTTCCAACTTTTTTCAAACTTTTTTTTCAGACATTTTTCAGACTTTTTTATTTATTTATTTTTTTCAGACATTTTTTCAGAATTTTTTTGGGACATTTTTAAGACTTTTTTTTTTTTAACTTTTTTCAGACATTGTTTAGACTTTTGTTTTGCAACATTTTTCAAACCTTTTTTTTCAGACATTTTTTCCATTTTTTTTTTTTTACCTTTTTCAGACATTGTTTAGACTTTTCTTTTCCAACATTTTCAAACTTTTTTTCAGACATTGTTCAGACTTTTTTTTATATTTTTTTTCCAGAATTTTTCAAACTTTTTTTCAGATATTTTTTCAGACATATCTCAAACTTTTTTTTCAGACATTTTTTCCAGCATTTTTCAAACTTTTTTAGGTTTTTTTTTTATAGACAATTTTCAGACTTTTTTTTTTCAGACAGTTTCTACAAAGAGTATTTAGGTTCTGAACTGAAAAACAAAAACATTGACAATGAAATCCTCTAATAAGCAGCTCAGCCCTCCCACCTTTCTGTCTTGTGACCTCACCCAGGTGCAACCAATACAAGGTGATTAGAGGACAATCAATTAACCCACCCTCGCGCAGCTTGTGATTGGCTGTGGCAGCCACCGCGCGCAATGCACGTCACAGCTCAAATAGCTGCAGCACACCTGAGTCTGTCATTCTCAGGAGTTATGCACGACACAATGATGCGTAAAGGAAAGAGGAAAAGCGCTACTGTTTACCTGGCTGCGGCGCTTATTCTGACGTGTTATTTGGCGCAAACGATAGACTGTTATCGACTGAAGAAAACAGAAAGACGAGAAGGGCGAAAAGAAGCAGCTGCAGCCAAAACTAGAGGCGTCCAAGAGGGTGAGATTGTGTTTGGGAGAGTTTATGTGAAAGGATCAGGCCTCGAGTCACCAGCTGCAGACGGGACCAAGGATGAAGCTACTTATCAAGCTGACTTTGCGGGTAAAAGCTTTTAAGATCTTGTGCTGTTTTGAATTAAAGTTATGTGCAGTTCAACTACTAAAAAAATTATCCCATGTTTCCAATCAGGCTGGTCTAAAGGACAAACACAAGACACCAGTTCCAGCTTAGCCTTTTGGAAGCGCATGGCAACCTCCCTGCAGTGTGGTGGAGACCAGCTGAAGTTCAGAGCAGTGGGACCAGGAGCTTCACAGTTTGCAGTGGAACAAGGTAAATTAATAAGTCATTAGCTATCATATCTGTTAAAACAATGTACAATGTAGTCCCACTGATGATTGCATATAGTCACATTGAGTTTTTCTTCCCCCACAGGAAATGCCCCTCCAGTGCCTCTGGCCCAAGTCCCTTCCACCTGTGGCTACAACATGCAGAGGAACCCTCTGGGGCTCGTCATGTTGGTTCCTTATGATGGCTGCAACATGGTTCAAGAGGTAATGCTGTTTAATGGTAGTTGTTGCTAAATCATCATTTTACCACCTTAAAAACATAGCTAAACTTCAGAAGTCTTGTCAATGTCTTATGTATGATTACTGCAATGGTCTCCTCACGGGCCTACCTAAAAACACCATCAAACGGCTTACAAAAACCAAAAGAACTGATCACATCACTCCAGTGCTTAAGTCCCTACACTGGCTCCCAGCAAGTCACATAATTTACTTTAAAACACTACTGCTTGTTTACAAATCACTAAAGGGAGTAGGTCCAAATTACCTCTCAGATATGCTTCAGCAGTACACACCTACTAGACCTCTGGTCACTGGGAAACAAATCTATTAGTAGTACCCAAGGTCAGAACGAAACATGGTGAGGCTGCTTTTAGCTTCTCAACTGTGGAACAAACTTCCAGATGAGATCAACAGTGGCCACTTTCAAATCTAGACTCAAGACCAAACTGTTCTCAGATGCTTTTCTTAATTGATCAAATGCTGCACTTTACTGTCTTTTGATTGTTTTTATTATCCTTAATTTTTTTTCTTTTAACTTGTGCTTT
The DNA here is from genome assembly GCA_916701655.1 of Sebastiscus albofasciatus. Lineage (NCBI taxonomy): Eukaryota > Metazoa > Chordata > Actinopteri > Perciformes > Sebastidae > Sebastiscus > Sebastiscus albofasciatus. Next base: position 2,077 of record CAKAOI010027181.1, read on the forward strand.
TATATTTTATTCATTTTATCTTATGCACTTTGTGCTCTTATCTTTTATAATGTAAACTTTGAATTGCCTGTGTATGAAATGTGCCATATAAACAAACTTGCCTTGCCTTACCAATAGTTGACAATCCCTGGCAATTAAACCTGCAGTAGGCAGAATATTTTTGGCATCATTGGGCAAAAATTCCATAACTTCTCAGCATATTGTAATTCAAGTATTGAGTAAGAACTAGATTTCTGCACCTCCTTGCTCTGTTTTCAGGCTGCAAAAAAAATCCAGCCTTGATGGGAGACTTTAGTCAATCACAGGTCCTTTCAGAGAGCGTTCCTATTGGCTGTTCATTCAACGGAGGCAGCTGTCAATCACTGGCGAACTCCGATAAAGCGATCAAACTAGTCTAGGCATTACAGTAACAGAATATTGATTTTAATATTTGATCAGCGCTCATAGACAGCAGGCTCCAGCTCAGCTCTGATTGGTTGTTTTCCTCCTGTCTGTGAAATATTGCAGATGCCATTAGGTGCACACAGAGGCACATGATTTTTCAGATTACCTGTCTCATGCACTACTGTCAGGGTATAGTGAACATTAAATAAAAAAACTTTTTTTGTTCCTATTTTTACTTCAGCTTAAAAGTATTACTGTGGTGTAACAAAGGGCTAAAATGATAGCTTCTCAAATGTGAGTGTTTTCTGCTTATTGTTTCTCATCTTAAATAAAACTATGCTGTAACTTTGGTTACACTACTTTCAGATTTTTTTAATTTATTTTTATTGATGGTTCAGCCTATACAGTACTGAAACTAATTGTTTACAGGCAAGTGTAACCTTAACTGGTTTGTGATGCCCTGGTTTCTAATTTGTTTGTTTTCTCCTCCTTAGGGTGGAAGTTATGTGCTCCCAATGCGTTGGCAAGGAATTCCTGTTTCACTCTGGTGTCCCAAACCTGCAGCACCTGCTCCCACAACTGCTGTACCTGAGACCAGCAAGGCCCCAGTACCTGAACCTACAACAAGCACAAAGAAACCAGAAATTCCCCAACTTCCACAATACCCTTTCTTCCCACCTTTTTACCCCTACTTTCCACCCCCTCTTCCGGTCACAACAGCTGCACCAACCACCACCAAACCGACTACAACCACCACTGCAAAGCCAGCAGTTGCAGCTCCTCCATCCGCGGTTCCTTTTCCTCTTTACCCACCCTTCTATCCTCCCTTTCCTTGGCCCGGCCCTCCGCCAGCAGCTGCCAAACCCATGCCTAAACCTCAGCCACCCCAGTTTCCACCCTATATGCCTTTCTATCCTCCATATCATCCTTCACCTCAATTTTTCCCTCCCTATCACCAATATCCAACTCCAAAGCCCAAAACGACAACTACACCAACTACGACTAAAGCTACAACCACTACCACGATCAAACCAAAGCCAAAACCTCAGCCGCCGCAGTTTCCACCCTATATGCCTTTCTATCCTCCATATCATCATTTACCTCAATTTTTCCCTCCCTATCCCCAATATCCAACCCCAAAGCCAAAAACTACGACCCCAGCTACGACTACAACAACTGTGAAACTGGATCATCCGCCACTGCCGCAACATCAACAACATTATCATCCACATTTTCATCCTCAACTTCGCTATCCATTTATGCCAATTCCCCCTCCTCGAGGCTAGCCTCCTGAAATGTTTCTAATAAATGGTTTGAATAACATGAGTGACCTGTTGTGTTGTCTTTACTTGTTGACTTTTACTTGAATCTATGTTGTATGTCTCCAAACAGCCTCTTAATTGGGCTGTTTGGAGACTGTCCACATGGTGGTGCCATGGCTAAACCATTTCTTGGTGAGTCCCTAGTGGGAACATTTTGTCTGGATCATGATATAAAGTTGTGTGTGTGCACAAGCTTTACTGAAAGGACTTGGTTGTTTTTTTTTAATTTATTCTTATATATTTCAGTGAAAAGTAAAGCCCTTTTTAATGAGATTCCTCATAACATTTAGCAGGTGTGAAGGAGGCTGGCCTTGTTCAAACATTACATTTAAATTGTGCCACCTCTAGAAAATAGTGAAGCCAACAACTAAGGCAGAGCACTTAAACACACTGTAGCTGCTGTATCTTTGTTTTTGTGCCTCATTTTTCAGTTTGGTCACTGCATCCAGAAGAAGTAAGCAAATACATATGATTGTAACTACTGGAAATAATACAAAAAACTAATGGGTGAAATCCTGAATCCTTGAAGGAAAAGATCTTAGTTGGGAATTTTATATTCATGAAGCAAAATTTCTTAACTCAAGTTGTTTTTGATTGAAATTGAATGTTATTTTGAGTCTCTTAAATTTGTAACAAATAAGTAATCCATGTCAGTAACTAAAATGTACTTTGTACTTTTGTCTGAAGAAGTCTGTCACTTGTTTTTCTATAATTATTATAATAATTTATAATTATAATAATTTACAACAATACTTATATGATAATAATAATAATAATAATAACAATTATTACTATTGTTTTTATTATTTATACTTCATTCTGATGTTATTTTTCTTTATTAACTGAATTGGTATGACTCATTGTACTTTATGGACTTCTATTTCAACTCAATTAATTCAATTTAATTTTAAATTTAAACAAATGCTGTATATGTTGTTACATTTTCAATGCAACACATTGCAAATGTTTGATTTAAATAAAGGTAAAAAAGAAAAAAAGTATTATTTTGTGGAATATATTAGGATAATCGTTAAGGAAAATGCTCATAATATAAAGTTTTTTTATTGAAAATCTTGAGTATATGCTACGCTAAAGTGTGTCACAAAAAAAACCCTGAAATGTAAGCAGAATTGTGTTATTACTAATAAATGTTATTTCAGCTACGGCCAGACAAATACTGTTATCTCATGTTAGGTCTGTATCATTTATGTGTCTTCATATTCACTACTTAGGATGGTTATGAAACTAAAAGGCGGTAAAAATAAGCACCGAAGACACAATATTGTACTGCACACAATCCTGCATGTAACACTAGACATTAAATAGAAGGAATACAGTGAAAAGACACACATAAAAACAATTCAATAAACATACCAGATGGGGGGATTCACATAACCTGACAGCAAAATAACCTACAAAAACAAATGGCAGGTCTCCTATTTCATGCTATATATATATATATATAATATGATGAATATGCAGAGCTGACTTTATTGACCTGAGACAACAAATCAGTCATCAGAGGCTCTCAACGAACCCACCTGTAGCATGCTAATTGAACACAGGTGGAGCTGACTGGTTGATCACCTGCTGCTAACATGTGCCCAGTATTAAAAGCAATGACTCGGTTGTTCTTCAAAGTGCTTTCCATCTACTATGAGCTTGCATCTCCAGTATGGCAGGTGATGTTGGAAGGAGATTACGTCATGCTGCAGCAGTCTTATTAGTCCTGTGCGCTTTGACCCAGAGTTTAACTTGTTTTAGCTTAAGCGGGCTGAGCAAAACAGTTAAGCAGGACGAGGTAGCTAGTGGGGCCTCGGGGATGGAAGTAAAGCGAGGAAGTAGTCTCTTCAATGGGAAAGAACTTAACTCCCAGTCTGCTGCCACAGGAAATGATGGACTGCTGCACATTGACTCGGATCAATCCGATGGCACAGGTAAGGTTTTTACTGATAATTTGATATACTGCATGGTACTCAAACCAAGGCGTGTGGCCAGTATTAACTTTGTATCTGAACTCCTAAAGGGATGTTGGAGCAGCCATCACAGTTCGGGGACAACATGGCTGATGAAGCAGCATGGAGGTGCTTGAATTGTTCCCTGCACTGTGGGCAAAGCAAGATGAAGTTGAGAGCCATGGGACCCGGAGCTGCTGACCTCGAGCTAGACATGGGTATTGTAACACAATCAACTTGTATAATGTTAGTTTGTGTTACAGTTTAAGCACATGATTGGTTGGCAAAGATGAATGTCTTTCTTCTTCACCTCCAGGCAACGCACGTCCCCTACCTTTGACCCAGGTGCCTGGAAGCTGTGACTATTCAATGCGGCAAAATGCACTGGGCCTCGTTCTGGTTGTTCCCTATGACGGCTGCAATGTGATACAAGAGGTATACTCTTAATTATCTGGCTAAAAGAGCTGTACATGGTGGCCAAATAATCTATAAGCTATTAGAAGATGAAGGGCATTTAAGTGAAAGTATTGCTCAACAAAGTGTCAATGAATTAAGTTTATTAGCCAGCTTTTACAAATGCTGAACTAAGCTACTTGTATATTCTTGTTTCAGGATGGGAATTACGTGTTGCCAATGAGTTGGTTGGGGACTCCAGTTAAATTCACCTGTCCCATGTTGAGAAGTTCTGCTCCAGCGCCTGCTTCAACCACCCCTAAGCCTGCTATGCAGCCCTGGACACCTCCTTTCCCTCTCGGGCAGAATCATCACAAGCGTGAGGCGACCCAGCCCCTCTACGTCTACGATACTAGCAGTGAATATTATTCCTATTTGTATTACTACTATTACATGAATATGATGATGACGCCGGCACCAACTCCTGGTGCTGCTACAACTACTGCTAAGCCTGACGTGACCACTGTAACTCCCAAGCCATCTATGGAGAAACCCCCTCCTGCATATCCGTACTATTATCCTTATTACCCTTACTACCCTTACCATCACTACCCCTACTACACCATGCCAAATATCCCAGTGAAGACTGCCAAACCGACTACCACTGCCAAACCTATTACTACTACTACTGGACCTGTCACTAGTGGAATGACTACTACAGCCAAGATGACCCCAGCAGAGCCGGCAGTAACCACCAAGACCCCTCAAGAACCACCCAAGCCTTATTACCCATCATATTATCCCTTCTACCCTCCAGCAGGACAACAGATGCCTGGAGTCCCCATTTACTACTACCCATTTATCCAACACTTCTATGGACGGCCTCCAGACCCACAAAATCCAAGTAACCCCATGCTGCAAACTACTCCACCTCCAACTCTCACAACTGTTAAGCCGGTTGACGCAGTTCCCACTGTTAAACCTACGTCCAAGCCAACAACTGTCTCTGCTCCTACGCCTAAAACAACTACACCGCCTAAAACGACTACAACATGTCCCCATACAACAGAACCCAGCAGCGGCAGCAACCCAGGCCCGATGAGTCCATATGTTCCTTACTACCAGCTCCCCTTTGCTCCATACCTCTCATACAACAAGGCTGGCAGACTCCCAGTAGATCAGAAGTACATGCCTCAAGTTGGGTACAAATCTGGACTCGAGCCTCGAGCACACCCACATCCAGGCTTCAACTACTGGGAACCTGTGCCCTGGTTTCCAGACTCAACGGGCAAAGACGATCTTCAATTTGACTGGAATAAATCTGCCTGAACATGTAACTCCAAATGGTAAGTACCACTTACCAATTTCACTTTTTGAAATGAAATCAGTATGGATTAAAATAGTTTCTCAACCATAACTGTCTTGCTGTCTTTCAGGGGTTGGTGTCCTGTGATTCAATAAACATGTTTTACTCTGCACTTTCATGTCATTCATGCTTCCTTTGCAATGCAAATGTTTCCCTTTTTGTGCCACGGTGCTTAAACCTCTTGGCATGGCCCAGGTGTGTGTATATCTAATTGTAGGGACTAATTCTACAGTAGGACTTTGTAAATCACAAATGGTACTAAATTTGAAACTCTAAGGTTCAACAACTTTTGATATTTCTTTGCAAAGATGCATTTGGCAAGTGTTGATGTCCTGCATAGGCTGCAGTTGCAGGAAACTGCTAAATTACCTGGCTTTTTTTTTTTTTTTTTTGTAATTATGTGATCGGGATGAAACTGTGAAAGGGATGAATGGTTAGTCCAAGCTTACCAATAGGGAAACAAACACAGATTGCTAATCACAATGAGGGCCTTAATTCTAACACTAACTGTACATCGCAAGAGTCCCAACAACTATTTATTTTTTTCTAATACCAAGGCTGCCTTTTAGAAATTAAGGTCAACACCAACCCAAAAAGAAACCTGGACAATGGATTACTTTGTGTGCTCCAATACCCATACTACCCTATTTAGTATGCCAGAACGTGCCTCAATATGTAGTATGTCAAATGCAGAATGCCAAAAACACAAATGTCCTACATCTGGTCAGATTTTTTTTTTTTTTTTTTTTTTTGGCTATTCTGACCTGCAACCCTGCAGCAGATTTATGAGCTCAGAGTTCAAGGTGCAATGTTGTGACTAAGAATGTCCCAGTTGTATGCATAGTGAATGCAACAGTACATACTTTGTAAAAGTATGATTTGTAATGTAGCCATGGTCTTGGCTCTATCTTGCAACTAGTAATCTAATGGGAGTCACAATTGCTCTGCTGCTTTGAAAGATGAGTGCACACAAACACTGTTGAATATGAAATGTAATATTCCCCTTTTCAGCAGTAAAGGCTATTATTTTGGTCTCTTTATGGGAAGTAGTGTAAAGCACATCTGAAGTACATTTGGTGCACATCCAATGGTTCAGATTAATGTTTTTTTTTTATGATAATTCATTCATCTAAGGCAGTGGTTCCCAACCTTATTTCTTGTGACCCATTAATACAAAGCCACCTGTCATCTTGAGCTGCAGGTCTTGAAGAGCGAATTTTCCCTTCTCGGTTTGATCTGAATCGTTTTCAGAGGCTCAAAAGTAGAATTAATTAATTTCAAAAGAAAAAAGTAAATATTACCATTTGTTTTTGTTGCATAATCTTATTTCTTAATCGCCTTGTGTGGGGGCGGGAACCACTGATCTAACATTCTTATATTTTTTTCTACGAAATTTATTTTCTGAATTTTTAACATCTCTACTAAATTGAGAAATTATATCTCACCCAGGTACTACTTGTCAAGTACTCAAGGCTGCTCCTCACCTTCTGCTCCTGTGAAGCTGCTAAAGAGAGACTGGTTGGTTGTACCTGACCGCCTGGACATGGGAGCAACTTTATCAGTGTGGGATAGCATTTTGGAATAGTTGAGGTTGGATTAAAAGGCATACATTTGTCTACTTTTTCAAATCTTTGCCATCTCTTCATCATCTTAATTTGCTTCTAGTTATTTGATATGAAATCCCCTCACGCCTGTATACACTCATACAGCGTGCACACACACACCCCATTCTGTCTGTTCCTATATATTTCCACATAGTGCTCTCTCTCCTCTGGGCACCCCGTGACACACACATCTACACACATCACTGAAACTAAGCCACACGTGACAACATGGATGTGTAATGCTGCTCTTGGAAAGCAAAGATGCGGATCTGTATTTTTTTCCTTTTCGTTTACTTCAGTTCTTGAATATTAGACGGAGCTCAGGAATAAGAACTATTCTGTAGAGGAGCAAGAAACCCTGAAATCCATCCTTTAGCGGTCATCACACAGTCTCTGTCCAGCATGGGAGAAGCAAGTATCCTTTTATGCAACACTGTGCTTCTCTCCATTTTGTAATGGTTGGTGCTTTCACATTTTTATTTCAAGTATCTTAAGGATTGGTTTGGACTCTACAATGAAGGTGAGTCCTATATGTACATTGCTTTTTTATTGCTTTTACCAGTGATTAGTATTTAGGATGGAAGACCATGCTATGTATTTGTGATTTGTTGTTGACTTCTGTTCATTCAGACTAAATGAATAGTATGACCAGAGACTGAAAAAAATCACAGAGTAGGAACATAGCACCTGGGAAATATGACAAAAAATAATGCCACAATTTAATGTTTAAGGTCATTCTGCATTCTATGTTAATTCATATACTTTGTCTGTATGATCACAGGAAACATAAAAATACCGTGGGGATTAAAGAGATTAAAGCAGTTGATTTCAGTCAGAGATCTGTGTCCCACCTCTGAATATCTTCAGTCCATCTGTGGCCATATTCCCAGCCAGGTCACTTAGTCCCTCCCCCAACGCTGACATTTGCTCCACCCCTACGGTTTGTCTTCATAAAGGATTATGATGTGGACATGGATGAGGAAGAGGAGGGAGAGGTATTCATGAGAAAGGCCACAGCAGGCCATTGGTGGGAGGACTGTGGAGATGATGGTAACTGTGACACACAACAACACCAGAGAGGAGGAGGAAGAGGAGGCTGCATGGTAAACAGCCGCAGCTGGGCGGAGGAGCTCCGGGATATCTTTTCACCACAGGCAGAAGACTGTTACAGTGGAGGACGAACCAGACCGTCCAGCATCTCTGTGAGTGATCTTCTCTTTCTGTCTGAAACACACAAGCACTGAATTACTCACTCCGAGTCCATTTGTTCGGACAAATTCCACGGCATCCCTCAGGGATTCGGCAAAAGTCCTGGTTTCTACAAATAACATACTTCTCAGAGTATTAGAAAGATACAATCTCAAGTCAGAAAATGAAAGGGGAACAGTGTGTAACATTTTGGGGGATCTGTTAGCAGAAATGGAATATAATATTCATAACTATGTTTTCAATTATTAGTGTTTATTACACAGCTTTGTTGAATACTCAATTCTGATTGGTCAATCACGACGTTCTACGGTCTGATATTTCTCTATAGCAGACCGTTGCTATGTATAACAGACCGTTGCTATGGGCGCAGTTCTGATGTCGGACTCTGGCAGACCGTTTTTTGTGTTGAATTATTGTTTTCTTAGTAGCCGTGTAATAAACGGGATAATGTTTAGCTAGCAGGTCATTGTTGTTGTCGACCCAAGCAGCAGCGGTGCCCTGTTGGGGGTTTATTTCACAACATTGACCGGCTCGCTGTACATTATCCCTTACATAGTCACCTGAAACTAACAATTGTTGTGTTTTCATTAGCTTAGAATGAGCCGTTTATATCTACATAGGGAGCGGGTCCTCTTCACAGAGTCCGCCACGTTTCTACAGTAGAGAGCCAGTGTTTGGAGAGCCTTTCATGTTTTTACGTTACCTGAAGGCCACCGTAGTTCTCCGACACACTTGTGAAACTGCGGTAAAGTGAGCAGCAGAGTGCAAAACCGTGGTACCACCTGCTGCCGTTTGATTCCGTTGCTCCTAAAATAGTGTTATTAGAGTAAGGATGGCCTCTGAGCGAGGGGAACAGCGTTACGGTTTTGCACTCGGCAGCTCATGTTACCGCAGTCTTGGAAAGGGCGGAGTGAGCGGAGGGGTACTCAGTTGGTTGCAATCTGCAACCACACCACTAGATGGCGTCAATTCTACACACTGTTCCTTTAATTAGCTGATAACATAGAAGAACATGTGCATTGCATTTGCAATCTAGGAATGTGTAGATACAGTTTATGATTATAATGGTGTAGCCTATACAGTGCCCTTAGCGGAATGCGTGGAATAGAAAATGCTGAGGATATTTGGCCTTTGATCCTGATGAAGAATGACTCGCTGCTGCATTGTGTGACACAGCATCGTGGGAACTAACCATGTGTACGTGCTTTTGTGTGCGTGCATTTGTGTTGTCTCTTTGCACGTGTGGGCACTTCCTCGTCTCTCTTACGGCTCATCACACTTGAATCCGTGATGTGAAACGGGGCCGGAGGAGACTCCTTTATAGGAGACAACACAAGCAGATAAATTAGAAATTCACTGCTCTGCTTTGGGTCAACGAGCAGATGCAGACGCCACGTCAGTGCTGCTCAGAAAAAGTGCTGACATTTATTAGAGGAGCTCTTATTGATCAGCCTCTTTAACGGTCTTGTTTTCCAGTCTTGCAGTCTCATTTATCAGGCTATGTTCAGCCTGGCCTTTTTAGCCCAACCATATCGCAACCAATCATGTGTCCTTATTTCTGTGAGGTCTGTCTCCTCTTATATCAGGACACAGATTTCTAGCAGCTGCAATGTGTTCCTTTCCTTTGATTTAAAAGAAAGATGAAGAGGAGAAGCAAGGAAGATGGAGGAACAGATAGCAGATGAGGAGAGCAGTGGCAAGCACTGAGCAGCTCCCTCTTCCATCTCTCTCCTCCTCCTCTGCTTCCGTCTCTTCCCACTCTTTCCTCTCCTGCTCCCACATCCCCCCTCCTCTCCTCTCTCTGCTGCCTCTCCCCCTCCCATCACTGCTCTCTCCTCCCTCCCTCCATCCCTCCCTCCCTCCCTCCCTCCCTCGCTCTCCTGCACGGAGCTGCAGTATATGAGAGGGTCTCCTGGGTCTAGCTTCACTGCAGTGTAGAGAAGGGCAGGGCGGCTGCTTCCGTACGATGCGCTGAAGGATGGTGCACCAGGAGAAACGCGTTTACCAGGTGTGTGGATTTGTGGTTGTATATATATATATATATATATATATCAGTGATTCTAAAGGGTGTTGCATATGTAGCATAATATTTACAGGTGATGGGTATCCATCATGGGGCGAGCTGCTGTAGATGAATCAGCCATAATGGATGAGTGGATGTGTGATTGTGAGGTGGCGTGGGTGTGTTCATAATGTGATCTTTACCTGTTCATCTCCTGAGTAAAATTAAAAATCTGTCATGTAACGGATATGTGTGTCTGTGATCATATAACATGCTTTGTACTGTTCCATAAATCTACATCATTTCCAGTGAACATGAGCTGCTTTTGCTACACCACATACTTTCATCTGGGAGGGTAAAATAGGTTGTGTGTGTACGTGTGTGTAGAGACAGTCTGCTGGTAAGGAGGACATGTGAACCGGTTGTCTGGAGTGGATGAGCATGATGCAGAGCGTTGGTTGGTAGAGATCAACCGTGATCTATGCTCTTACATCACAACCTTGTCTACTGATGCGTCACAAAAGAGAGAGAGAGAGGGTGTTTGTGTTGTGCCGGTTTTGAGGTTGGTTGGAGAGAGAGAACGTTGACACATCAGAGAAACATCTCTAATTTTAGAGGTGTTATACAATGCCGGTGACACACACACACACACACACACACACACACACACACACACACACACACACACACACACACACACACACACACACACACACACACACACACACACACACAGTAGGCAGCATTAGGACTTGGGTGCACAAGCCACAAGCCCATAATATAAAAATAGTTTCCCCATGGACCCAGAATAGAAACTCATGTCATGCCGAAAAATTTTGTTCAGTATTTCAACAAAAAAACTGTGAGACTTCAAGTCTTTGGATTTGTGTAACAGAAACCGAAGTAGCTCACATGACCTAAAAAATGTTCTCAGATGATAAAAAAAGAAATGAGATCTACTGAGATGAAATGAAAATGATAAATGATTCAGGGTAGGACATAGACTGAAGAAGTAGAAGAAGGAAATGGCAGAGGAGGAGGAAATCAGGACTGTGAAACTTCTAGAAGCCGAGAATAACATTTCTGGTCTAAAAGAAACAAACAGAAGGGGAGGAGAGAAAACGTCTGTGAAGAGAGAGCATCTACGTACGTGAAGTTGGCAAACAGAGAGCAGAATGATGTAGCGTTTTGAACCGTCAGCACAAAGTGGATGGCACGACATTTTTAACCATTTTACTGTAGATTTGGCTGCTGTCTTGATGATGGACTGTTAATGGATAAGTGAGCAAAGGAAGACCGTTACTGATGTCTTACATCAATAATAGTCCTGTGGTTGCAGGTGATTACCAAAGACCTTAAAGATTAGCTGATTGCTGTAATTGATTAAAAGAAGAGACATTTAATGACATTTAACAATAAATGAACCAATACTTAAAAACAGGACCCGGAAATACATTTTAAAAACTGTAAACATTTCCTCCATGTTGAAACAGGATGTTATGTGGGCACTTAAAGCTGCAGTGGGTAGAAATGTAGCTAAAAAAAAAAGTTATTTTTATAAAACGGTCACTATATCCTGAGAGTAGTGCATGAGACAGGTAATCTGAAAAAAATAATGCGCCTCTGTGTCCTCCGGTGCTCCTAATGGCATCTGCAAGATTTCAAAGACCGGAGGAAAACAACCAATCAGAACCAAGCTGGAGTCTGCCGTCTCTGAGCAGCTGTCAATCACTCACATACTCTGATCAAACGGTCAAACGAGGCAGCGCTGATCAAATATGAAGCAATATTCTGTTAGTGTAATGCCTATTCTCGCCTCAGAGGTTTTCAGAATCATCTTGTAATGTACTGTTTAGCTGTAAAATAAGAATGTTTGTGACCCGGCAGCCATGTTGAGATCAGTTGAGGAAATTCCAAGCACCGCCCACCAGCCGGAGCAAACATTCACAAGATGTTTCTGAAAACATTTGAGGCAAGAAATAAGCATTACAGTAACAGAATATTGATTCGTATTTGATCGTTGCTGCCTAGTTTGACCGTTTGAGCTTGTGAGTTTTGCGAGCAGTGATTCCTCGGCTCTGATTGGTTGTTTTCCTTCGGGTGTGGTGAAATCTTGCAAATGCCATTATGAGCACGAAGAGGAGGCAGAGGAAAATAATTTTTTTCACAGATTATCTGTCTCATGCACTACTGTCAGGATATAGTGACAGATTTATAAAAATATCTTTTTATCATATTTGCTCAAAGTTACTGACTGCAGCTTTAATGAGGACAGAAGCTGTCATATTCATTCATTCGTTTATCCCTATGTGGGCTGCCGTCTATCCCAGGATGGACAGGTTGTCATTCTATGACAGGGTTAACAGACTAATGCATTCATACTAACATATTCAAAGCTGGGAGCAGATCTGCATGTCTATGAACTGTGGGAGAACATAAGACCGCCTGAATCTGCCAGATGTGCCTTTTTATTTGCAAATGCAGTCCAGTGTTTATTGTAATGCCTGTGTGACAGGAGGAACTGGATATTCTGTTTTCTGTGTATGGTGGGCTGTAAAATTTAACATCGACAATTTATTTTTTAGGGTTGACTGATTTAGAGACAGAATAGGAAACAAGAGGAGAAGGAGTGTTATGTAAGGAGTGATGTCTGTACCTGTTATCTAAGCTCATGGTAGAGTAGAAGAGAAGAAAGAACTGATTCATAGTAGGGCTGTCAATTCATTAAAATATTTAATATCATATATATTTGAATATATATTTAGTATTTAATACTCTTATCAACATGGGAGTGGGAAGATATGCTTGCTTTATGCAAATGTATGTATATATTTATTATTGGAAATCAAATAACAACACAGAACAATGACAAATATTGTCCAGAAACCCTCACAGGTACTGCATTTAGCATAAAAAATATGCTCAAATCATAACATGGCAAACTGCAGCCCAACAGACAACAACAGCTGTCAGTGTGTCAGTGTGCTGACTTGACTATGACTTGCTCCAAACTGCATGTGATTATCATAAAGTGGGCATGTCTCTAAAGGGGAGACTCGTGGGTACCCAGAGAACCCATTTTCAGGTCAAAGGACCCCTTTGAAAATGGCCATTACAGTTTTTGCTCACCAAAATTTAGCACACGTTTGGAGCGTTATTTAAACCTCCTTCGCGACCAGCTAGTATGACATGGTTGGTACCAATGGATTCATTGGGTTTTCTTATAGTTTCATATGATGCCAGTATCTTCACACTAGCTTTAAAACTGAGCCCATTACAATCAACGGAAGATCGACGCGTTATTATTGCCCTAACTTTGATAGCCCTAATTTATATAAATGTGTTAGCTAAGCATTGATAGTAACATATTTATACAATTATAATGACGGTGTCATATGTGAGCCCACAGCTGGATTATCCTAAAGGCGGGAAATTGGATTGCATGATTTTGCTACATTCTTTCCATCTACCTTTCCTTACATAATCCATATTTGTCCCACCCTCATTTCATCCTCCTCCTCTCAACAGAAAGTGCATTATCATTTGATATAATACTTGTATTTATAGCCTTAATTTAAATAGCAAACTACACACTCAGCTTAATATTTCTTGTCGCGAGTGTGTCCCACTTGGTCGACCTCGCAGAGATGTAACTACAGCAGCATTATCATTAATATTCTTTATGTATGTTTCTCTTTTCTCTGGCAGGCCCAGAGGAATGAGAGAGAGTGCATCAGGCAGAAACTTGCCCTTGGCAGTTTCTATGACGACGAGCCAGTCATCTACACCAGCTGCAGCAAGAACGGCCCATCCTCCCGGTAGGTTTGGATCGAGTATGCGTGTGTGTGAGAAATAGAGAGAGAGAGTCTATTAACGGTTTGATCAATGAAGCCTTTTGAAGGCTGGCACCAATATTTGTGTTTTAGCTTCTGACAGCTGACACTTCAGATCTTTAGATCCTCGACTTTATTCTTGGATGGATGGAAACAGTGAGATACGGCCTTGAGTGAATTAATTATTGATCCACAGAAAACATTAATCTACTTTAAAGCCTGAATATAAAAATTAATTGTAGGTTTTGTAGATGTAACGTGTTGCCTATATAAGGAGCCTCCTCATAGAAACCGCATGACTGGCCAATACAAAGCATTTCATTATATGCCTGCCCATCATATTGGCAAACCAATATATCAATATCAGTCCACACACACAGACACACACAGTTTTTGAGGAAGCTTTGCTGTCCAATGAATATCATCTATCTCCACATGTGGTGATTTTGCTCCTTTATGGGAAACCCATTTTATTATCTAGAAAACACAATGTCACAAATCTAAGACCGAGGCTGTTCTTCATAGCTATTGGAAAGTTTTGTAGTGTTCTCCATTTAAGTAAGTGGCCTGATTTTTTTTATAGCATCTGTAACAACTTCAGCTCTAAATACAAGCAGACAGCCAGAAGAGGAAGCTGTTCAGCAGCTCACTTTATTTATTAAGGTTACTGTGAGGAACCTTTAACTGGTTATGAAACGGTCTAAATTAAAGCTGAAATAGGCGAGATTGGAGCAAATATGATTAAAAACAGTTATTTTTATAAAACAGTCGCTATATGACGCTGTGACAGTAGTACATGAAACAGGTAACCTGAAAAAATCATGTGCCTCTGTGTCCTCCGGTGCTCCTAACGGCATCTACAAGATTTCACAGACCGGAGGAAGACAAGCAGTAAGAGCTGATCTGAGGTCTGATGTTCAGCTGCCGTCTATGAGAGGCGGCTGTCAATCACTCGTGATCTCCGACCAAACGGTCAAACAAGGCAGCGCTGATCAAATATGAATCAATGTTATGTTACGTTAATGCCTATTTCTTGCCTCAAATGTTTTCAGAATCATCTTGTAGTGTACAGTTTTGGCTGTAAAATGAGAACATTTGTGACGCCGCCGCCATTGTGAAATCTGGTGAAGGAACGCCAAGTTCCGGTCACATGACCGGAGCACAGCCAATAGGAACGCTCTCTCAATGAAGTGACCTGTGATTGGTCAAAGTTTCCCGTCACGCCTGAAAACAGAGCCATGATGAGGTGCAGAAGTCTAGTTTTCTCTCAGAACACTTGAATTAAAATATGCTGAAAGGTTATTATGAAATTTTTGCCCAATGATGCAAAAAACGTTCTGCCTACTGCCACTTTAAATGCAGATGCCTCTATGACCTACATAAGTAAACAACACCATCAGCGAGAAAATTGGCTATTTCTATATACAGTACATGTAGTTATTCTTAATGCTTGTCATCGGTGCCACCGGGTCTGATTCAGCACAAAGGCCATATTGCTGAGAAGGGAGGGAAGTACAGGAGAACCAGAACCAGGACTGGACTGCTGCAGTAAAATGAGAGGTTCTCTAAAGGCCCTGACACACCAAGGCGACGGTCGGCCGTTGGACAGCTTCGGGCCGTCTGTCATTTCTGTCGGCCTAGTTTTTGCCTCGTGTCCCGCACCGTCTGCTCTAGTCTGCCCGTGTCTGATGTTTTTTGGCCGAATCAGCATGTTGAATCGGCGGCGGAGCCCATCGGTGAGAGAAATCACTGATTGGTTGTTCCGCTTAAACAAATCAGTGCACGAGAAGAGAAACGGAAATGAGGAAAGCAAACCAACAAGTAAAGTCAAGAGGAAAAACACAGAAGGCTCTTCTCATTTTTCATCTTCATCTCATCTGATCATTCCAATACACGGATATTTTCACAACAACATGGCCATCTGGAATGAAGCTAAGTGAACAGTGAGAGTGGTGTGAAAATAGTCGGTAAACGCTGCTTTGTTTCATGTAAATCATAACAACGGCTTGTATATCTGCAGTCCTCCGTCTCCCGGTTTCCCTTTTTGAATGACAAATACAGACTACCGCCGCCTGCTGGTGTGGAGAGTTATTTCATCTTACGCAGGACGTACGTGGTAGTTTGCCGTTGGCTGTAGTCTTTGTGGTGTGTTCAATCGCAACTTTTTGGCCAAGACACAGGCGATGTGAAGTGACGCAACGGTCTGCCTTCGTCGCCGTTAGTTTTTTTTATGTCAGTTTGGTGTGCCTGGGCCTAAAGGGACTCTGGTGCTCGGAAACACTACCACTTTTGTCCACAGAGGCCGCCAAAATCAACCCAAAATTGAAGTTCCTGATTGGATTGGCTTGTTGGCTCATAG
Source organism: Sebastiscus albofasciatus (assembly GCA_916701655.1). Taxonomy (NCBI): domain Eukaryota; kingdom Metazoa; phylum Chordata; class Actinopteri; order Perciformes; family Sebastidae; genus Sebastiscus; species Sebastiscus albofasciatus. The sequence goes on from CAKAOI010027181.1 coordinate 18,504, forward strand.
GTGTCAGGTGCCAATAACAGTAAATGACATGTGTGACTTTGTGTGGAAGTCCAAATAGAAACAGTGAGTCATGAAGCAGACAGGGTATCATTGTGCAATAACAGTGGGTTGAGTAAATAAGTTGAATTATCCTGTGTGTCTGTTTGTGTTAGACTTAGCAACAAGAGGAAGAGAGCAAGTGATTCTCACACGCAGACAGACGTGCAGAAAGAAAATGAGAGGTTTCCCGGAAAGCCACAGTAGGCGCAGAGGAGGTGGCACAGTGGTCAACCTCTGTGGCGTGAGAAGTTGCTGAAGTAGAAACTCTGCCCGAGCTTTATCAGTCAGACAGAAGAAATTCTCACGGTGTCTAATGACAAAATCTCCCATTGAAAATTATAACCAACTGCTACAAAAAGCATTAAATGTCAACAGATTATAACATTTTTCATATTATATCTATATTTATTATTGTATATGTATTATTATTATTTACAATATTTGTATTTCTTTATGTCTTTGTGTGTGCATTAGTCTTTCATTGTTTCACTGTTTATATTTTTACTGACCTAATAGTTTGCTAATCACCTGTACAGCATTGTAATGTTCACTGCCCTATATAAAAGTGAAATAAAAATACAAATAAAATAAAATAAAAATAACAAGTTTTAATGTTTTAAGTTTAATAGATTTTCTTTGAGTTTAAAAGATTTTTTTAAGAATATTGTATTGTATAGTATTGTATTGTAGTCTTTAACTTCAAGTCTTCGGAAAATGATTCTAAATAAAAATAGATTGGGTCTGATGTACATTAGGTATGACATATGAAATCAAACTAAAGTAAATCATTTTCTGCCGAAATTGATATTTCACAGTTGAGGTTTTGGACACACGTAGTGGAAAGAGTTGCATTACATCAGACACAAGCTGGTTAACCAAAGCCACTACACCTACAACACAACTCTGCTTTCTTTTCATGGCAGCTCTGACCTGCAGTAGCTTGAGGTTTTCATTAGAGGTGGCGTTTACATCCAACGATGGGGCCGACCCCCTCTATGCTACTGGCTGCTGTTTGAGGAAGTGCAGTTGTGTCTGTGGCCCAAATGCTCCTGAAAGAAGAAGTGATGCCTGATATAAGTCTGCAACTGTAAAAGGTGCAATTGGAGTCACGTGGCCTCTTGTGGAGGTGAGGGTCGCTCTGGAGTTTGGTTTAGGGTGGAAATTCTAAACCATAGGTCATGGTGTTAATAAGTTATTGTTCTCATCCCAGTGTACTTTGGGTTGTTAGGTTCTTTCAGTCAGAGCATCATAATCTGGAACTGAGTGAATGGTGTTTTCAGCTCTTGGAAAAGTTGAGGTTGCTGTGGAGAGCCTGATGTAATGTTTGTGGTTATAGATGCTTCATTAAAGCTTTTGTTCCTTCTTGATTAGGTCACAGAGTGTGACATGAATGACATCAATGCACTTCATGGCCAAAAGTATGTGGACACCAAAACATATGCCCATGCTGGAGGGATCTGTTCTGTTACAAGAGCATTAGAGAAGTAGTAGTAGTAGTAGTAGTAGTAAAGTTGCGCTCTGATGTTGGGCGATAAGGACTACAGTCAACACTCAAGTTGCTGGATGGGGTTGGTGTCGAGGCTCTGTGCAGACCAGTCAAGCTATTCCACATCAAACTGGGAAAACAGGACAGGATCTTCCCCCACACTGTTGCCACAAAGTTGAACATTACTAATTATATGCTGTAGCATTAAGATTTCCCTTAATTGGAACTATGAGGCCTCGCCCAAACCATGAAACACACCCTCAGACCAAAAGTATGTGGACAGCGGTGTCCTTTTTTAATGTTTTACTGAACAGCAATAATACATATTGACATTATTCCATCTAAACTTATCATTATTGCTGTTGCTTCACGACACTAAAATGTTTTTTGCTATTGATCACCCATCTTTGTTGTTATACCGATGAGCTTGTTGAGCATCTTTAAAAAGGGGGCCTTTTTTAGAATAATATTTAGTGTGTTAAAATGGAGTGAGTGTTAACAGTCACCATTTGTGACAAAGAAAAACAAAAAAAAGACATGGCAGTGCTCTTCCTGTTGTTTGTACTAAAAAAATCCAGCGGATTCCCTGTGTCCCAGTAAAAGTCAACACTCAGTACTTTTCCACTACATGAGACAAAACGCACACATTAAACAGAGTAGACAGTAACTTTCCACTGTTGCACAAAGAGTCATCGCTGCATACATAGACATTTTCCATTACAGGACTCTGGCACATTGCAGTAGAGAGAGCTGCCAAACGTCTTGATGAAAGTTTTGTTTTTTTTGTGGAAATTATAATGATCACCTAAATTAAATGTTTCCACTTCTCTCTTCATAATTGTATAAGCACAATTTTGTAAGTTGTCTTTTAGGAGCATCTTGGGTAACACTTCATTTTACAGATCTGTAAATTTCACGGTAATTAGTTGATAATTAGCAAGTAACCTATTTGAAATTTCTTTGGAATTACTGTCAAAATTACCCCAATATTTACCTCAAAATTGATTGAAAATTACTTTATTCTAAACATTATTTAATAATTACATGCCAAAAGAGCATATAATCATTGAAATAGGGCCCTTAGGCTTGAGAAGCGGCTGTGCGCTGCTCTTCATCGGAGGTGGAAACTAATAAAACTAATAGAGAACACTTCTGATCTGATATTGTTATATTATTAAAATGTATAAAATAAATTATCAGCTATTGGGAAATAGTAATTTTCAATACATTTTGAGGTAAATATCTGGGTAATTTGACAGTAATTCAAAAGAAATGCAAGAAATACTTGCTAATTATTACCTAATTACCATGAAATTTGCGGACCTGTAAAATGACCTCATGTTGTTTAGGATACATATACAGAGCTGAATTCCTACCAAGTCTGAATCCTGTCATTGAAATTGGTTGTTTGTGAACAAAATCAGTACAATCAATCAAAAAATCTGTAATTTTCCAGTTTCATTCTGACTGGGAGACATTTTCAGTGTCTCTAACTAAAGATCAACATTTCCTCTTCTGACCTTCTTCACTCTTTGTGTTTTTGCTCTCAGACTGCAGAGTGGGGTGAACCTGCAGGTGTGTTTTGTTAACGACAGCAGCAGTGACAAAGACAGCGATGCTGAGGACAGCAGGACAGAGACCAGTCTGGACACACCGCTGTCCCCTGTGGTATGCAGCCAGCTTAGATAGTCTTAGATAGTGTTTTTCTGTACGTGCTGCATGCGTGTGGTCTCGTTTCACTACTCTTTGGAATAACCATGTGTGAGAACAATTGACTGTTACATTATGATGTCACTTACTTCCTCTCCAGAGCAAGCAGAGCTCCTCGTTATCGGACCGGGACACAGCGGAGGAGGACTCGGACCCGTTAGATGACTGTGGCGGGTTCTGGCGGGTGCAGCGGAGGCTGCAGGAGGAGGCCCGGGTGGCGCTAGCTCTTGCTCGACCCATGGCCCGTATGCAGGTGGAGGTGGAGAGGCAGATCCAGCTGCACAGACGTTCACCTGTGGCTGACTTGGTTAGTCAGAGAGAGGGAGAAACACAGATCAGGGGATTTGTGTGTATGTGTGTGTGTGTGGAGCTCTTTACTTCTTCTTCTATGAATAATGCTTTTTAGGAGATGATCCAGGAAAATGAAACCATACCATATGTGAAAGGGAAAGAGAGTGCAAACACAATGACTTAGGATAATTTGCTGTTACAGTAAACAATTAAAAATAACACAAGGGATTTGCATTGTCTGAATAAAAGGTCAGTCAGGGTGGTCACATTGGATGTGTGTGTGTGTGTGACCAAGAGAAAACCCCTGATACCCTTAACACATTCAGAACCATTTTTCCCATTTTGACATGCATAGTCATTTTCCTGTCTGTGTGTGTTTACGTTATGCAGCTTCCCCATCTGCCCCACATCAGCGAGTGCCTGATGAAGAGGAATCTGAGGCGGGGGGACATGAGGGACATGAGTCTAGGACAGCTGCAAGTCATCACAAATGACTTACACTCACAGATTCAGAGTGAGTAGATGACGCACGCACACACAAGTACAAACACAAATACACACACGTATTACACAATCATCCCATTTCAGTGGCCTGCCATTGTCGGCAGGTGAAACACATTTATCTTGACCAAGTCCGATTTTATAATAAAAGCATCACTGGTTTGGAAGTGTTTGATAAACCTAAGGGTCACAGACCGTTTTCGCCATATGTAATATTTCAATGACATCGCCTGAAAAACAAAGTCTTCAATTAACAATGCTGATAATGCTGCTAAAGAGTCACGCTATGGTGTGACCTGGTGGGTTAAGGGTCAAAGGAGTATAGGCCTGCCCTCTAGTAGCCTAACTCTTTACACAGCTTCAGCAGTTTTGAATTATCAAATGGGGGTCTAAATATTAAACGACTTAAAGACGACTTTTTAAGTTACCTGAAGGCCTCCGTAGACGTTCTCCAACACGCTTGTGAAACTGCGATAACGTGAGCCGCAGAGTGCACAACCGTGGTATCGCCAGCTGCTGTCTGACTTCCGTTGCTCCTAAAGTAGTGTTATTATAGTAAGGATGGCCTCTGAGCGAGGCGAACGTCGGCTCCACCAAATCCTACACACTATTCCTTTAACAATCAAATCAACCATAAAAAACTGACAGAGAAATGTAAAAGTTATAGCTCAAAATATGGACATTTTTTCTAACAATTTTCATTTCATTTTTCTAACAATCAGCCTCTTAAATTCTGCTCCTTTCTTTCTAAATTCTTCTGTTTCAACAACCTTGAGTTAATCACATGTATAATCTGACACAGGTCTAAATGAGGAGCTGGTGCAGTTGCTGCTGATGAGGGACGAGCTGCACGTGGAGCAGGACGCCATGCTGGTGGACATAGAGGACCTCACCAGGTGACTCACTCTTTTCTCTCACTTCTCTCTCTTTCTATCTGCAATATCTGTCTCCATTTCTATGACAAATGTTGTCCTGTGCTTGCTCTAACGTGCCTACTTCCCATCTATGTTGCAACAGGCACGCTCACAGCCATCAGCGGCACCATGCGGAGAAAGCTATCTCTAAATAAACACAACCCGTCTACACGTGTGTCCGTCTGCACGCCATCTTTACCTCCCTCGCTCCATGGACCGTCACCAGTGTTACTAATGAAACTCCATCTGTGCTGACTGTTTCTGGAGAAATGAATATATACTGTAATATTAACACACAGACACGCCACATAAATGTATTGCGCCACAGGATGTTGTCGAAGGACAGAGGACATCTAAAAGAAGCTGAGCGATCGCTGCTTTCGGTGTGGACACAGTTGAGTTTGTGCAGGCTTTTCACCTCCACGTGATTAATCATGCCATGTTTTATAGAATTAGGGGAATCCTCTCAACGTAATTGCATCCCCTAGCCCTGATTTACCTCTTCATGGTTTTGCACGGTACACTCATGTATGTTAAAGCTGGGTTGGAGAGAGCGCCTGCACGCCTTGATGATGACTTCTAGGGGCCACACCTGACTAAACACTTTTGTTTGTCTCTATAATAATCTAGAGGATTGATCAGTTCATCTGTGTATCATTACTTTCACTAAGAGCACTGTGTTTAACACTGGAATTCACTATTAAATACCTACTACTCTCTGAGCTGTTGCAATAGAAAATGATGAACACTGTGCTGATTTGCGGCTTATAGCTTCTCAGTGGTGTTTTAATGCTGCAGCAGCTTCACAGAGCTTTTGTAATTTGATTGCTGTTACAGTTTCCACCTGCTTTAAAGATGCATTTAGAGCTGAACATTTTCAACTTTATTCAGACAGATGTGTATTTGTCAAATGCCTTTATGTACTCAGTACAATAGAATAGTCAAGATATGGGTTAAAACAATTATATTGGTTAATACATAGGGTAAGAAAAAGCAAAAGTGGAGGCATGAAAGCCCCTAAATAAAAAAAATGTGCATTTTTGTTATGCTCAATTTACTAATGCTAAAAAAAGTAAATGTAAAACAAATATATGAATAAATCACAACCTAAACATATATCTATTTTATCTGTTGAGAGGGTTTATGGAAATGCTGTATGTAAATGTTAAAAGATACTTTATTAAAAGGACGAGGAACATGCCTTGTTGTCTGGCTTTAAGTGTTTTCACTCTCAGCTTTTTAAGAATGTTATTCAACACAAAGTCAAACTTTCTTTTTCTATTATATGCTTCATTGATAAATGTACCGTATGATGATTGTAAAATGAAAACTCCAGTAATAAATGTTTCCAAGTGTGTGAACTTTGTTTAGATTTTGCTGGTTTTCATGAGAGTTCATTTGCATTTAAATGCTCTGACTAAATCTGCAGGGGTTGTTGATATTCACTGTTATTTTAACTAAATTTCTATGTGAATCATTACAATATTGTTTCATCAAATGATGCCCGGGAAGGGAGTCTGCTCTCATTCACATATTGTATCGCCTCAAATAGGCGCAGCGGAGTTTCTCGGCTTATTCACACATTAACATACTGCTGTTGACACTTATGTAACTGAGTTTTGTGGAGGATTACCGCAAAAGGGGAACAACTCTTGACCTTTGCGACAAACATAAACTCAGTTATACTCATGAGTTGACTGCTATTAGATTATTATTATTATTATTATTATAAATATTATTATTATTATTATAAGTAATAATAATAATAATAATAAATAAATAAATAAAAGTAACTGAAACAACACATTTTTCTAATTAACATTTTACACATACTTGAACTACAAGAATCAAAAAATAATTTCCACCGTGGATGGCTGCTCTGAATTTTTAATTTTTGGGGACATTTTTAACATTTACAGTATGTCAAATAAACCTGTTAAAGTAAAACAATAAATACATCTTTTAGTACATTTTTCTCACTAGATGCCATAATTTTATACATACATGGAAAACATGACATTCTGGTTTGAGTTATTGAACCAACACTAATTAAAATTATTTTTCTGAATATAGATGCCTTTTTATTAGATAATGATGTCTCTTAAAATTATAAATTAACCTTCCTGTTGTCCTCGGGTCAAATTTGACCCGTTTACAAACTTCATCATATCCATATCACAAATATGGGTTTCTTTCATCTGATTGCCCAAAAATAACATGGATGAAAGTAATTCATAATTTTTCCATGATCAAAAATGAGGTATAATTTCATGTTAATGAAGTTTATTGACCATAAATTACAGAAAGAAAGTGTAAAACTTGTGGTAATGAATTGGAATGAAGTTAGCTAAAAAGGTGTCATTATGTGCTGCCATTGAACATGTTTTATATTATAATATTTATAATATTCTGACTAAACTTTGACATATATCCATCTGTGATAATCCATCAATATTATGTTCCACTAATAGTCAAAATAATTAGAAAATTCTGCTTTTTTAACTCAAAAATTAGGTGTAATTTCATGGAAATAATGTTTATTAACCATAAATTCCCCCAAAAAAGTGTAAAACATGTGGTAATGAGTTGGAACGAGGTTGGCTAAAAAGGTGTAACACAGAATTAGGTGGTAATTTATAGTTTATGCTTTATAAACCGTCAAACCAGACCAAAAGTTGCACGGTCGACGGGAAGACAATAGGAGGGTTAATTAAAAAATATTTATTTATTTATTTTTAATTAATCATCTATGAAAAATTTATATGTTTTTCTGTCTGGCACTTGAATATAATTAAATGTGTTTGTTTGAGATTATTGATACACTGACTGGACATGGCAGATAGTGGACACATGTGAGTCGTGACTGCGCAAGATCTAAAATAGCATATAACATAATGCTTTCACTCTTGAAATGTCAACAATGAACAGTTTACCAGTGAAGCTTCATTACTCATCAATGTTTGTGTTAATTCCAGTTTCACCATATAGGGGAAGAATTACAAGACCTTGGCTGTGCACTTTCTATTTACAGTTAAAGGTGTGAACATGCTGCTGTATGTGAGGGGGCAACCCCTGCATCAGTGGGTATAAAACACTTAAGGATGTCTGAGCTCAGTCACACCAAAAGAATCTGAAGTCGTATCCAAGATGCCATTCATCAAGCTCTGTGAGTATGACGTACCTTGACTGAAAATGATTTTCTTTTTGCAACTAGTTGAAACTGAACAATGGTACAACTATATTTTTCTCTTTTTTTTTGTCAGACTTCACTCCTGCACTGCTGCTCCTGGTCCTCAGCTGTCCTCAGATCAGCCAGTCTGTGCCAGTGATGAGTCAAGGACCAGTGACGGACTCCTGTGTTTTCTACGCACAGACGCTCCTACAGAACATCACTGACACGCTCATGCAGGTACTAAACTAAATGAAGATTTATTTTCTACACTGTGTCATCAATTTATAATTCAAAACATTATCTTCTTATCTGTGTGCTAGAATGACCTGTTCAGTGGAATCGACTGCACTCAGCAGAGCATGGAGCTGAACACGGAGACTAACACGCCGTCTGTGTGTGCACCAAAGGTACAGTAAATAATGAAAATTCACATTTTTTTATTGTTTTATTTTCAAATTTGAGACATAGAAAAACACTCAGAAATGAAAATAATGAATTATGAATTATTGTTAAAAAATAAATAAATACTTTATCTGAGTGACGAATGACTATATTGACGTTTTGGTTGTTCTTCTGTAGCTGCGCCTCTGTATTACTTTAAATTGAACTGTGTTTGTCCCACAGGAATCAACATGCGCAGGAATCGTCAAGTCAGAATTTGATCAGGTAGGTTGAACTCTGTCTCTGTGACAAATGTATTAATATATCTATTTTTTAATGTTTTATTTTGTTTTACTTTCATGTGTCTTTAAAGAGCCTATGAATTATATTAGTAAACACTAAATATGAATGAGAAGAAACAACCTTTGACACATTTACAGCAACTGTATATTGCTGAATTTAGTCTATACTTATACTCGGGGTCCACTTTATTAGGTACCTATAAATTTTGACACTGTCATAGAGGTGTTAATCAAATTTAGGTCATAGTTAATGATATTTTTGTACAGGACTGCATATTATTATTATTATTATTAGTAGTAGTAGTAGTAGTATTATATTGAGAGGCGTTTCTAATATTCTGTATTAGTGTTGTCACGATACTGGAATTTCTAACTTTGATACAATACCTTAAAAAATATTGATATTCGATACCATTTACACAATATTGAGGGCATAAAATATTAGATTTTTATTAAAAGATAAATAGCAGTGTGTGTGTGGGTCAACTCTTTGTCAGAGAGCAGAGAGCGCAGCTGGTGCCGTGAGAGCAGAGAGAGCAGAGAGCGCAGCTGGTGCCCGTGTATCGATACTGTAGAAAATGAATACTGAAGCTGTTTCAAACATTCAATATCAATATGTATTGATATTTTTGACACCACTATTCTGTATGTAAATGGGAAGAACCAAGAAATAGAAGCACCTCTCAAAATAATATTAGTCCAGTACAACACCACCTTTAATTATGACCTCAATAATAAACATTTAATTGAATTAACACATTTTTGACAGGTGTCAACAAGAACTGAACATTATGAGTTTAATAAAGACAGATGTTATACGACGGGGCTGTTCTATTGGACTGCATGAGATCGTACAATGACTGTATGTACACTCTATGTATATTGTCTTGACAATAGTCTTTGCTGTATTTCCATGCAGGAGTCATGTCTGACAAACATCAAGGAGGATCTGCGTCACCACTACAAACTCCTGGCTGCTCAGCCGGACCCCAACAGTTTACTGGCTCCAACTGTTCTGTTCAGCCTCAGAGAGCTCATGGAGGTAAATCATTTTTACAACGACAGTATTCAGCTGCAGTGCTGTTTAATAGCATTTGCACCAATACTATTACAATGAGGGACTAAATCACCTACTACAAGCTCTGCCATCTGTTTTAGATATATGTTTATAACAATATGTGAAAATGTGAAAATGTATATGAGGTTTCTGGTAAGAGATAACTGAAATCAACTGCCGAAACTTGGATTGATAGCCACATCTTGTGCAATATTGAAATGTTCATGAAAGACATTTCCTGTTTACAGAACTGCTTTACATGGTCTCTGCCAACGGATCTGCCAACAAAGGAGGTAAGAGATCGCTTAATGCACGCCATAACCATGATTTCAGATAATGTTGTGTGATATTTTTAATGACTAAGGTATCAAAAGAGTCCCTTGTCAAGGACTCATAGATTGAAAAGGGGTATTACAAATGTAAACTTCTTTTTGTGTAATTATAATAAATAATTTCTCCTCTGTGTTTCTTTAAGGCTGCTGCAGACCGTCCCAGCACCTACGATGAGAGACTGCGCCTCTGCAAAGTGCTGAAGGGCTTCCAGGTCCGCAGCATCACGATCAACAGAGTCATGTCCTACATGAACTCTGGTGAACACACTAAATGAGTCTTTGAGCTCCAACATGCAGAACCATTTTACTTACAAATAACATAAACTACAGTAACAGTTCATGTTACATTCAAATGATCTACAAAACACTTCAGGCTACTTTTTTAGAGCACATATTTATTATATTAGTCATGTAATTTATTTTGGCATCAAAATGATGTGTTAAAGTACTTTTATAAAGTGTATTTACAGACTATATGTTATTTATTTATATGATATTTGGACTATTTATTTTGTATTTATTGTTATTCACTTGGTTCCGAGAATCACCTAATAAATATTTTTCCCTGCATAAATCCTGCTGATGTATCATTCATTTACTCACTGTTTTTTCACTTTAATTACATGAATTGTATTATTGTGAGATGATTTAAGTAATATTCTCCTTGATAAAGACTATATAGAGTGACATTTTATACTCATAGCTTGTACATATTGATCAAAGTCAGTCATTGGACTTCCCCTCTTTCAGCTACAGTTGGTTTTATCCATTGCAGCCACAAAACAACAATATAATGTGATTTACAGGAAATTAGAATTTACTTTTCTCATTTTCTATGGTCCCAAATTCCTAAAAACGTGACTTCCTTTGACCATTGGACTATTCTATCCACCTGACAGTATTTTCCTGTAACTACCTCAGCGCCACCAGCTGACAGAACGCAACGTAGTGTTTGTTCACACTTCATTTGGAAAGTCCAGTGTTAATAATCAACTTCTATCCACTCAGGTGACCATAGTAACTTCACAAAAGGATGTGAAAGTCAGTCCAGACTTATCCAGTGTCTGGTTTAGGGTTTAAGAATAAATAAGAAACTAATGAAATGAAATGGAGTCAGAGGACTTTACAATTAGGTCAACGTTAGAGGTCTATGGAAACACAGCAGATAGTCAGGTCCGGTGTCACTCTGTTGAACATTTAGTGTAAGTTCACAAATAGCCCATAAAGTTGTGATGTTTTAACTGAACTGATTTGTGTTCACTTGTTCAGCTCAAATTTCAGCTTGCACTGTTGGGCACTTTGTTTTGTGATATGATGTTTTGAAAGGGCAGATACGCCATGCTGGTTATTGATGAAAACCCTACTGAAAGTGAAATATAGCCCAGCTGAGGTTTGTGGCTGCTGGAGTTGAGAGAGACCTATGACGTTCAAAACGCGTCAGCAATTTGTCAGAAAATAGAGACAGACACAGAAGAGGAAGAGCGAGCAGGATATTTGAATACATGTGATAATAATAATAATAATAATAATAATAATAATAATAATAATAATAAAATGTTTGGCACCATAGAGCTATCTCTGGGCAAAAACACTTATCATACAGCTACTCCTTTTTCACAAAGCAGAGATATGTGTTAAAATCATCGATACTTTGTTAATAAGAATGCAACATATGTATAAAACACTGAATGACTGCAAGGAACCCATAATATAGGCTACCTATCTCTGTACAGTACACACAAGAGAGTAGGTTTGGTTTCAGAACACAAAAGGAAAAGAAACGCTATATCGAGGGGAATACTATTTCCTGCATTTATAACATGACAAAAAAGGTGGTATAACAAAAACACTGAAATGTTGCGTTAACTGCTGTATTATTAATACACCAACCTGCTTAAAAGAATGTTCAGCTTAATTAACAGATAATTAAAAGAAGCAGTGGGTAGAAATGGAGCAAATATAATTAAAAAAAAGTTATTTTTATAAAACGGTCACTATATCCTGACAGGAGTGCATGAGAAAGGTGATCTGAGAGAAATCATGTGCCTCGGTGCATCTGCAAGATTCCACAGACCGGAGGAAAACAACCAATCAGAGCTGAGCTGGAGCCTGCCGTCTCTGGGCAGCTGTCAATCACTCACGAACTCCGATCAAATGGTCAAACTAGGCAGCGCTGATCAAATATGAATCAATATTCTGTTACTGTAATGCCTATTTCTCACCTCAAATGTTTTGTAAAATGAGAAAGTTTGTGATCCGACAGCCATGTTGACATCAGTTGAGGAATTACCAAGCACCGCCCACCAGCCAAAGCAAACTTTCTCATTTTACAGCTAAACAGTACACTACAAGATGTTTCTGAAAACATTTGAGGTGAGAAATAGGCATTACAGTAACAGAACTTTAATTCATATTTGATCAGCACTGCCTATAGTTTCACCGTTCGATCAGAGTTTGTGAGTGATTGACAGCTGCCTCTGTTGAATGAACAGCCAAAAGAAACGCTCTCTCTCTGAAATGACCTGTGATTGGCCATAGTCTTCCTTTACAGGCTATATATTTTTAAAGCCTGAAAACAGAGCCATGAGGAGGTACAGAAGTCTAGTTATCTCTCAGAATACTTGAATTACAATATGCAATATTGCCCAATAATGCCAAAAATATTCTGCCTATACTGCAGGTTTAAAGACAGGCTATGTTGTATTTGCATGTTTTCTACAAAGAGCTTCCTGCCTTATCTGTGACTGATGCTCAATTCAGCATCTTTTAGGACAATATTAACATAGATTTTTCCAAGCAGTCAGGTCCTTCTCCTGTATCATTGACATTTCAGACTGTTAGATTACAAAATACATCAATATCATTGTCCATAACATATCATCTGTAGTTAGGAGAAAACCTCAAACCAAAAAAAAAACTTCTAAACTAATAACACTAACAAACTAACATTATTCAGATGAAACTACTTCATTTAATTCAGCAGTCAAACCGTGTCGATGAAGCTATGAAATGATATAGGCCTCATAGCCTACCTTTACAGGAAGGCCTTTTTATAGCAATCCCTTGTTTTAAATTTCATTATTGTTGACTTTTTGTACAAAAGTCTTATGTTCAACATTTTATTTTGGCCTATGTTTTTATGTTTTTATTCTGTATTGTTTTTTATCTTGATGTTTGCACTATTTTAACTTATGTAAAGCACTTTGTAACTATGTTTGGAAAGGTGCTATACAAATAATTATTTATTATTATTATTATGTGTGCAGTTGTGTGCTAGTGCCACCTAGTGGAAAAATTAGCTCATAGCATATATAGCTTAGCCAAAGGACCATGCTACCAAATGCTTTCATATGAAGTTGTTTTCTAAGGTTTTTAATTAATTACATAAACTAAAAATGCAAACACCTTCATGTTGACACGTTTGAGGTAATGATAAACAGACATGCGCAGACACATGATGATAATCAGTCACACCTTGCTCCCAGGTGTGTTTGAGGAGTTCACATTACTCACAGGTGTGGTGATATTTATCTGAGGCCGCTCCTTCCAAACAAACCTGTCAGAGGCCAAGAATGGACCGTAACCTTCAGAGAACCTCTTCCTGGTGGATTATTATCGTCCTTATCTCACTCTCCACACTCACAGAGAGCCGATTAGTGCACACAAGCAGCGCCAAAACTAACTACCACAGCATCCAGAGCAGGACTCATGGTGACATCCAGCAGCCTCAGGTGTCTGTAGGTGGCAAACAGCAGCAGCAGCAGAGGCCGGTGCTCGGTGCAAGGCCTCGGCCTGTGGTGGTCCACTGCCACCCGGACTCCATGAGGGTGGTGGTGCAGGCTGACATGTTTGATACAGGTCTACAGGTGGACATCAGACATCTGATCCTGGGTGAAGGGAGTTCATGTGGAGCAGTCCCATCAGGAGAAGCTGAATTCACCATCCAGACCCACCTGAGGGATTGTGGGACTAAACTCTCAGTAAGCTTTATAACTTTTTTTTATGGGTTCTTTTATCATGCAGCTCAAGTGGATTTGTCGAAAGTCTGTGTTCAGTGACTGGGTTTTTAGGATTAAAATCTGATTTTTAGGGCTGCAATTTAACGATTATTTTCATTGTCGATTAATCTGTGGATTCATTTCCCGATTAATCGATTAGTTGTTTGGTCTATAAAGTGTCAGAAAAATGCCAAGATGCCAAGATGACCTCCTCAAATGTCTTGTTTTATCCACAACTCAAAGATATCAGTTTACAGTCATAGAGGAGTAAGATGAGATGAGATGAGATGAGATGAGATATTCCTTTATTAGTCCCACAGCGGGGAAATTTGCAGTGTACAGCAGCAAAGGGGATGATGTAAAAAAACAAGAAGCATCAGCTAAAACAGTTAAAAAAAGAAAATATTCACATGTATGAAGCTGGAATCAGAGAATAAAAAAAATGATTTAAAATTACTCAAAATAGTTGGCGATTTTAATTTAAAGCTTCAGTAGGCAACAATTTTTTGGCATCATTGGGCAAAAATTCCATAATAACCTTTCAGCATATTGTAATTCAAATGTTCTGAGAAAAAACTAAACTTCTGCACCTCCTCATGGCTCTGTTTTCAGGCTTTAAAAAAATCTATTTTGACCAATCACAGGTAATTTTAGAGAGAGAGAGCATTCCTATTGGCTGTGCTCCAGCTGGAGAGCGGTGCTTGGTATTTCCTCAACTGATCTCAACATGACTGTTGGGTCACAAACTTTCTAATTTTACAGCTAAACAGTACAGTACAAAATGTTTCTGAAACCATTTGAAGCAAAAAATAGGCATTACAGTAACAGAATATGGATTCATATTTGATCAGCGCTGCCTAGTTTGACCGTTTGATCAGAGTTTGCGAATCATTGACAGCTGCTCAGAGACGGCAGACTCCAGCTCGGCTCTGAATGGTTACTTTCCTCTGGTCTGTGAAATCTTGCAGATGCCATTAGGAGCACCAGAGGACACAGAGGCACATGATTTTTTCTCAGATTACCTGTCACATGCACTACTGTCAGGATATAATGACCGTTTTATAAAAATAACTTTTAATCATATTTCCTTGATTAATCGTTGCAGCTCTACTTATCTTGTTATCCTGCTGTGTACTCTGTACTCTGAAAGACTAACATTGTTCCTTTCAGTCGACAAAAGAGAAGATTATCTATTCTAATGTTCTGGTCTACTCACCTAAACCTTCATCTGATGGTTTGCTTAGACTGGACGGAACAACTATTCCAGTTGAATGTCATTATGAAAAGTAAGTCCTGTATGTTTTTGACACCGTTTATGTTTGTACTGTTGGAACCAGCTACTTGGATTTAGGGCTGGGCGATAAGGCCAAAATCTTCTATCTCGATATAGGTAATTTCTTATCTCTAACGATATATAGCATGTTTTCTTGTAATTCAATAAAAAAATCATGGTCAGTCGTGGTAACGCCTATTTTGTATACTTCTGTATGAATTAAATACTAGACAAATGGAGAGCATTTTCTCATTTAACAAGAAGAATTAAGTGCAAAATGAACAAATTATAGATAAAAAAATATATATTTCCAGCTATACACTAGCTATGTTTACATGCATGCACACTAATACAGAGTAATCAGATTAAGACAACAGTTTGATTTAAATACAATGGGGAATTCCCATAAGCAGAATTATCAATTCAGAGAATGTAATTGTGTCATGATATCTCAATATATGATTTCATCACAATATGATTCAATTAAAAGACGATAATTTATCATATTTAATTATCACCCAGCCCGAATTTGGATTTGTATGTGATTTATTATTGCATTGGGCCTTCCTAGACATTTAAAGAGAAATGTATAACAGGCTGTGTGTTTTCAGGAGGTATGCTGTGGATGCCATCTCCCTGCATCCCACCTGGGTTCCTTCTGTCTCCAGGGTCTCGGCAGAGGATCAGATAGACTTCAATCTGCTGCTCATGACTGGTACTAAAGGATATCATTAATAGAGCATCTTTTTTGTTTATTCTCATGCATCTTCTGAACAGTGTTTTGCTACATGATTAATGCTTCTCTTTGAAGATGCCTGTTGTACAACCGAATTTTAGTTCTTCAGTCCTTTTCATCTCCATAGATGATTGGCAGTTTGAGAGGGGATCTTATTCCTACTTCCTGGGTGACCCCATTCTTCTTGAAGTTTCTGCCATCGTCGGTAACCACATGCCCCTGCGAGTCTACGTTGATCACTGCGTTGCCACAGCAACTCCCGATGCAGAGGCTACATTAAGATATGACTTTATAGAGCATTACGGGTGAGCTCCATAACCAAATCTTAAAACCTACAAGATTGTTATAGTTAAAATCATCATTCTACTTTTTGTGATTTTATTTTGAACTTAATTTGTCTTCTCTTGCTGCCCTAACAGATGTCTTGCTGATGCGTACCTGACAAACTCTAGCTCCCGTTTTCTACCAAGAGTTGAAGAGCACAAGCTGAGGTTTCAGCTGGAGGCCTTCAGGTTCTACCAGGAGCCCAGCAATCAGGTTGGTTAATTTTCCTGTCTTTGGCATGCACTTTGGACAATACACCTTTTTAATAGAGTAACACTGTAAGACTTGCAATAGTTAGATTATTTTGCTCAATATACATGAGAGGAGCTTGGTCGTATTTCACACTAAACTCTCTCCCACAGGTCTACATAACCTGCTACGTGAAGGCTGTTCCAGTCGTGTTAAGTGTCAGCTCTCAAAGCAGAGCCTGCTCTCTAATTGAGAACAGGTATTATACTAATGACTTAATAACTTAAATGCCATGGCATCTGAAAGTGTTCTCCTGTGTATAAAACATGGTATGAGGTGCAATGAATGATCTCACTAATTTCACACATGCGAGTTCCCTTAATTTTGTAAATTTTCTCTTTCTCCAGATGGAGGTCAGTTGATGGGAACGACCATGCATGTAGAAGCTGCGATCTCACCCATCGGGTTGAAGAATCTCCGCCCACAGAACCCCCTGAAACTACCATCAGCACCAAAGCACAGCCCTCCAAGACTTCACAGGAGAGTTTAGTCCAGAACATACCCAAACAACGCCCTGTTAATTATTTTCGTTTTCGTCCAGGAGTGCATCAGAGCCAACACAACAAACCCCAACAATCCTCTGCTGGGTTGATGAAGAGAGGAGCAGAGCACAAAGCAGGTGAGCACAGCAGATATTGCATTTACTACATTCTTATTCATTTATTTTTTACATAAAATCAATCTATGGGTAATTTAGACTGACTTCATGGATGTGTCTTACATTTTAACAAGTTTAAAGGCCCAGTCTTCTTAACCCTAAAATACCCACTTAAACCAGTTTATGTCTTTTTTAGAGGGGTATAGGGGGTGTTTAGGGGGAGACAGCAAGTCAACAGTAGATGTCATATAGAAGTGGTGTACATCATCTGAGAGCTGGGAACCTGAAGATTAATTTGAGATGCAATGTGTATCAAGTTGTTCTAGTCATAAATCAGAAATAAACATGAATTAATTAATTAAGCTGAATTGTGAAAGTGTATAAGGGCTTAGAATATTATGATAGAAGTATATGATGTCCATTCTCATGCTCTAATATATCTCAAGTTGTTTCAGCAATTTTTTGGGTTGATACCATTTGTTACACAGATTTGGTGCTAAATTTAACCATTTTTTACCACTCAAGAACTGATAAAGATTGTGGTTGTGAAGTTTCATGAGGCTGTGATTATCCTAGAGGTCACCATTGGTCATTTTATACAGTGAGGTAAATTTTTAAAAAAGGGTCTCACTATAATGAAATGGCTACTTTGGGTACTAACATCAAACATGAATACATTTGGGCTCATTGAATCCACAAGTGTCTCATCTTTACAGTGATACCCAATTTATGTAATTCCATGACTGCTTAGGGACCCCAGTATGCAGAAATATTCAAATACACCATTTTAGAATAGGTGAAAATAACACATTTATACTGCATGCAAAAACCTGCATGTTTTTTGCCCCAAACTGCATGTGATTATCATAAAGTGGGCATGTCTGTAAAGGGGAGACTCGTGGGTTCCCATAGAACCCGTTTTCATTCACATATCTTGAGGTCAAAGGTCAAGGGACCCATTTGAAAATCGCCATGCCAGTTTTCCCTGTAACTGGAGCATTATTTAGCCTCCTTCCTAGCATGACATGGTTTGTAATATGGTGAACTCTAAATGATTGTTTTACAGTACTAATGTTTTTTAACATGCATTTAGTTTGTAAGCACAAAAGACTTGAGGTTGAATTCATAAATAACATTTGAATATATCTGTTTTATTAATGTCCAATTTATCTATTAATGCAACTGAAAAAGACCCTTTGACATTTTTGAATTATTTTTATTTACAGAACGAACTATTCAGCTGGGACCCGTTACCATCCTGCCATCCAGCAATGTTGAAACGAGGCCATCCAATTCCAAAACAGTACTTTCACCAAAGAACAGGAGCACCTGAGACTCGGGATAGCACAGTGGAGACTGAGGATAAAACAAAACCGATTTCATCGCTGCCTTGTACAGGACAAAAACATTTTGGACACAACCCCTGTGAATGCAGAGGTTAAGCTCATCATTCGAAATACCATCTCACCTGAAAGTTTTTACTGTGAACGTTACTCTGCAAAGTGAAAGTATTTACACATTTCCAGAACAGTATTTTTCTGTACAAATGACAAACCTTTATTTTCTCCAATAAATATTTTGCTTTTTGCATTTTCACCTGCTCTACACAAAAACACACGAGCCTTACAATTATCTCAATTATTTGATATCCAATCTTTACAAAATCCAGCATCCTGTAGTTCTCAGCAAAACAATTTAATTAGCATCGAGTTTCAAGCACTCAAACTCATGGGGCCCCGAGCAGCAGAAGAGGATGTTGAAAGGATGTGTTGTTTGTGCATTTTACCACAAATACACACACGATGCATCCTCTTGACATCCACTGTAGAGATTCATCTAACATAATACCAGCTATTTTGATCAGCGGAGATAAGCGGGCCTGCTATTAGGGAGCACTTCCCTCCATTACCACCCACAGCCTACTCATCATGTAGTCACTTTATTGATTCATCATATGCTGCAATATAAAATGTTGCCTTTGCTGCTGCCACATCCAGCGGTGGAAAAAAATTAGCTAATTGTGTGATTTTTGGTCACTTAACTCTTGTAAGTTATATTTGCATTAGAATGATTTTCTGAGAAAGTGCTTATTACTGGTTTTCCTGTGAGTACCACTGCTGTTGGAGCGGTTTGCCCTTACAGCATCACATCTACTAATCAGCCTAAATGGACTTCTACCAAACCATTGCAGCCTTTTAAAGGAAAGACCTGATTGACCCTTAATGTATGTACATGAGTATTAATATTGCAAATGGAAATCCTTTGTGCTCTTGCCATCTTGGAACATTTTAATCTGGGTTTAGTTGTGTCAGCACCTCAGACAGCGCCCCTCATTGTCTCCTCTCAGTGGGTGTGGTTTTTTTTGTTGTTTTTTTCACTAATATGTTTATTTGGTTTTCTTATTTTCAGAAACACAATAAAAAAACAAAAAACAAACAAACACTGGTACAGCTCAGATAAAAAAAAAATGTATGTAGGAGGTCATAGGAAATAGTCCATAGGTCCATAGTGCAGGGAAGTCACAGGATATATGAATTCATGTTCAAGAGACTCCTTGTGAGATAATGGAGAGATCAGGTCCAATATAATTCAAATAAGGGCTGCCAAATATTGTGGAACTGATCTACTTTGGCATGTAGAATATTTGTAAGATATTCCAAAGGGACCATCTCAAATATGACTTTACGCCAGCCTTGAACAGAGGGTTTCTTATCACTGATACACTGTAGTAATATATTTTTTCTAGCAGCAAATGTAAGAATGTTATATAACCTTTTGTTGGCTTCAGTAGTTATATTTGTTCTTGAGATTCCTAAAATCAAAGATTCATTTCTAAATCCTTATCAAATATCTTTTCTATTTCACATAATATTTCAGACCAGTACTTCTGGGATTTATGACACGACCAAAGGCAATGGGTTAAGGTACCTATTTCGGTTTTACATTTGAGACACAGAGGAGAAAGAGGGGTCAAAAAAATGCCTGCGATTAGGGGATATATGTATTCTATTTATAATTTTAAATTGGATTGCTTTCGTCCGGGTACAGATGGATATCTTTTTGGTCCAGTGGGCGTGTATGCTGAGCACTGTCCCTGGTCCTGAAACATCAACAGTAGCTTCTGTATATACAGGCTGCTTATTTTAGTGTTTTAATGTTTTAATGTCCCCTCCCACCCAAACTATTCATCTCATACACTGCAAACAATTGCTGTTAATTTACAGCAGGATTTCAACAGTATTAACCTGTTATTGCTAAAAACAGTGCTTTACTGTTAATACAAAAGAAAACCTGTTAAATTACGCTCATTGGCCGTTTTTTAACTGAACTATAATGCATTCTTAAAAAACATCACTTTACTGCTGATCAGCTGTCTAAAGTATCATCAGTAACAGTTTCATGCAGTATTGTTTTAATTCTGGGACCTGATCTGCTCATGTGAGGCTTGTACATTGTACATGATTGTAAAATCAATTAGCTTTATTGTTCTTCACTCACATGTTGTTCTGGTTTGCATTCTGTGCTTGTAGCCAGCTAGAGACACACATTTTGGGAAAAGTGTCAACAAGTCTATTATAGCCTTTTTCCTAACAAGTGCCTTTAATTATATTTAGTGTGACTATTCCTATGTCTGTAACCTGCTAAGTCTATT
>CAKAOI010027182.1:0-22404 GCA_916701655.1 Sebastiscus albofasciatus
CTTAGTACTTTCAGATGGCAATGGTATCCTCTTTGGGGAGCTCTGATAGACAGCCTCGTAGTTCATTCTCTGATAAAAATAGGAGGACGGTGAAATAATGTTCCAGGACAACACAAAATTTTCCAGGACATTTGACTTTTTCTCTAATTTTCCATGTGTTTCCAATAACTTTGATTTAGTATGCATGCTGACCATTTTGATTATACTTTATTTTGTCAATTTTCTGGATGCAGTATGGATTGGGACACAGCTTGTGACTGATCATCAAAGATGTTCTTTACAGAAACACTACAGGTCTGAAGTAGTACCAACGCTGCCCCCTAGTGTTGTAAAACTGATAAAACCTCTCACAAAAACAAACGTGCTCCCTTTGGACACAACAGTGAGAATGTTTTAACTCCTTTACATCTCATGTGGTTGAATATTTTAATACCCAGAGGACACTAGACAGGAAAAAGAAAGCAGCAGAAGGCAACAGGGAGGACACCGGCCTGATAACCTTCAACATGTGCGTCCATCTGTCAGTTTGAAGCGAGGATGAGAGACTGAGGCCCTACCTGTTCGTACACCGAAAGGTACCAGAGAAGAGGAGCATCATATTCCTCCTTGTTCACCGACTGCATCAAACAACCACTGCTGTTTCACTCACACCACTAAGCATTCGTTTTTTTAAATCCACTGATCCGTATCCACCTTCTTTGACCAGCCATAAAACCACCAGATCCAGGCGGTGACTCCAGTGACTCCACAGCACTGGAAACACACCTGTGGATCTCGACCAATGCAAACGCACCTGTGGCCAGCAGGAAGGACTCGGGGGTTCTCGCAGGGAGGGGGGGAGGGGAGTCATCGCTGTCCCAGCAGTCTGGGTTAAAAGGTCAGAGGTCAAATGAGAGGCAATGTTAATCACTGGCCCGAGAAGGAAAAGCAAGAGATCGGCAGTTAAATGGAAACGATGCAGAGAAAAGCTCAAGTACTGAAACTCATAACAAGTGTTTCCTTAATAGATTAAACTATATTAAGTGATATAAAACTGCTTTATTACAAAAAGTAAAAAAATAAATAACATAGATAGGCAATATGGACAGATATTTGACTGTTTTTTATCATGAGTTACAATACACTGTTATTTAAAATATTATATGACTTTATATTAGGAGTACAAGGCTCCTCATTAAGTGGATCAGCCAATGCAAGGCACGGATTTGAGTTCTTAAATGCCATTCATAAATTTGTCAGTAGTAAAGCATGAAAAAAAAATCATATTAACATTATTAATATGTTTATTTCCCTTCCTTCTTATTGCTTAAAAATGTATTTATTTATTTGTTGCATTCTTCTTGTTACTATTATTATTATTATTATTATGGTTGTTATTGTGCATGTTATTGCACATGCACACAGACAAAGCTAAACTATGTTATGCTTAGATTATATTTTTCTGAATTGTTAAATATTACATGCATGTAATGTTTTTTTTTCTTCTTTTTTATTCATTAACAATGTTCTCAGTATAACATAGTTTAATGTCAGAATTGATTTCTTTGGTTAACACTGCATCTGACTATGTTTATGCCAATAAAGCCATTTGAATTAGATTTTTAAAAGATGCACTCATATGTTACAAGGCATGAAAATGCATTCATGCATTCTTATCATCCTTTTTCATTGATTGTGAGGGATCGCATGTAAGTTAAAGTATCAGTTCTGGTTTCTGTAACAGACACAAATAGATTAGCAGATGCTGAGTACTGAGAACTGAGAACTGCATCAACGCTGATACTAATGCGACTAATGGTAGCGGTTTACCTCTGTTAGTTTCAGCACTATGTTTGACATGTCAAAGGAAATCTGTATATGTAATGATGAATAATAATTTACATGTCATTTCTGGGACTTTGACAGTTGCACAAAGTTTCACTTCTCGTATGCGTAAATGTGAACTCAACCTTTCAGTCTGTCAACTATTCTATTTTGCATTACTGTTTACTTAATTACTGTTGACTTACCTATTTATTTTATCGTTACTTAATGATCATATCTTGTTGTTTTTACTGATGCTTCTTGTTTTTTTACTGTCCCCTCTGCTGCTGTAACACTGCACATTTATTATCTTCTTATCTTACCTTACCTTATCTTATCTTCTTATCTTATCTTATTGTAGTTAATACATGTACAGTGTGGTTAAGTTACTGGTGTGTCAGATTGAGGTGCAACTAAAAGCACTGACATGCTCCACACGGTCATGATTATATTTCCATTCCATTATATTACATTCTCCTCTTCAAATTGAGCATTATTTGACAATATCCATCCCTGAGGGAAATATTGTCTTTTATTTAAATTACCCATGGGTCATTAGCATTATGATTAGCTCCTGCTGCAGCATAATATGAGAAGGAAGCAACGGAAAGGGACGTGTAATTGTTTTTTTTTTGAGTTCCAGCTGGTTCAGTACAGACCACGGTATATACTGTTGTTTAGTGTTTACCATAAAACTCAATCATCTCTGTCCCTACACAACACTTTCAATTGATTTTCCTTTAATTGAGTGTCAAGGTAAGGCTTTTTAATTCAAGCACAATATCCAAGGAGTTATTTTGTATTAATGACCTTATTATCAACCGTAAGAGTGTCGGTCTCTTTCTTACGGAGACTTTTTTGCTCTTTCAGGGAAGCATGACCCCTTAATTATATTTTCTCCCGCTCATCTGGAGGGGAACGGCAGCAGGACATCTGAAATGAACTCCGAGGCTCTGAAGGATCGAGGTGTTACCTTTGAGCAGAATGGCGTTATTATAAAATGTTAGCCTCATTTTGATTAATTCTAAAATAATGCCTCTTTGATGGCTAATTGATCTACGGTCATTCAAGCTGTGATGGTTAAATCTTACTGGGTGATTTAAGTAAACAGGAAGTAGTAGGATGCTGGTTAATGTAGCACAGCACTATTTTCAGGAGAACATTAAGGTGTTTATACAGCAGGTTAATGTCACTATAAGTGATGAGGGCGAGAGACAAATTACATTGTTGTTCCTGATCTAACTAAAGTGTTGTTAACAATGCAATTACAAACTCCAGCTTCAGAGACAAAGACACATGTTTTAAGGCTGGTAATCTACTACCAACAGAGGGGACTCAGGAAATGTAGAGTTCACCTGCTTTTGTTATGATGTTGGTTGTGTCCTAATCAATAGTGGAATTACTAGAAAGTTAATGTCTTCAGCATCTAATCATAATTGAATACTGATTATTAACATAATTATTAACATTGATTACACTGATCGCAAAGCATTCCTTTTGATTGGCATGTTTTAGAACATTTTCATCCTCTCTTTTATTGTTATAAAAATGATAAGAATGCAAAATAAATATAACATTTTCAGACAGGAGAGGAAGAACTTAATTCATCCTGAAATTTGTATCTTGTAGTCTTGTATATTTTTAAGGTTTTACATATTTAACTGCAGAATTTACCTCAACTTAGCATGCATTGGTTTCCCATGTTTCTCCTTAGTTTGCCACTGACTGGCAAAGCCTTTTCTTTGAACTGCAATAACCTATATAAAATGTGCAATATCTAAATAATATAGGTTTGACTGATTCATTGACAATGCAACCAACAAAACAAGCAGCCACCAGCTCTCTCTCTCTCTCTCTCTCTCTTGACAACAAGCAGTTATTAGATTCTTGCAACCAGTCAAACAGCAGCCATCAGCGTTTCATAACCGACTCCAAAGCGTTCACCGCAGCCCAAATAAATGATGTGCCAGAAAGCCAAGCAGACCAGAACGCAAACCAGACCACTTCAGGACTGGGAGGCAAATATTCCTGCATTTACTTTAAATATTGGAAATACTTCAGGAGTACATGATGCCAGACATTTAAATGGCTACTATAACATTTGAATTTCATTATCTAACATTTTGTTGTGGAAAAAAACTGTTTCTCTAAAACTACTTTAAAGTTTTCCTTGTCGCTGTTTGTTTTGTTATTGTAATAAATTCCTGTCATCAATTAAATGTTGTCATGCAACTTATTAGAGCTAGATAAGACCTTATTGCTATAGGGATGCACCGATACCGGATGGGATATCGGGCGATACAGACTCAAAGAGCTGGATCGGAAATCGGTGTCAATGGGGACGATCTATTCAATTCAATTCTATGTGTATATACTATATACTATATATATATATATATATATATATATATATATATATATATATATTATAGACTGGAATTTGAATTCCTTTAATTTGTTGCTGCATTAAAAAGGTTCACATTTGAATTGCATTGCACAGTTTATTTTGAAGATTTTTGACTAAGTGGTTGGTATACGATTTAATATCTACAAAATAACAAGTTGGTAAATTTATATCTATGTAATTATTTGTTTAATTTTGTTTTACAAAGTTAGTAAAGCAATGTTTAAGTCGAGCCCGATGTTGCCTTACACATTAAAGAATGATCCCAGTCACTTCCACACAGTGAGGCATACAGCTTACTGATTAAACACTGGTATCGAATCGGTACTGGGTATCACGATCGGGACTGAAAAAGTTGCATCTTTGCATCACTACCTATTGCAGGAGATATATTGGTATCACAGTATATATGTATACATATACATATTAGGAGTGACAGGTTGATTTTCACACAGTATGTATCTTGTTGACAAAAAATTAATAAAAGTATAAAAATCCAAGGGAAAAAAAGACAATCGGCTGATATATCGTCATCAGACTTTTTAAACTGAAAAGCATCAATAAACTGTTTATGTTATAATATATACTAAAAAGTGGGCTGTATCTTCGAGTTCCTATTTATTTGAACATATACTAGTTTTTATTTGAAGCCATTGATTGACATCATGCACCCTTCAGTTTAATCCAAATATTTAAAAAATGCAGTGAAGTCTTATTTCATCAAGCTTTGAACCCATTCAAGACCAAAACCGTTCCGAGCCAAAGTCCACTTCAAACCACTCCACGTCAGCTCCAATCACAGCAAGAATCCGATTTCAAAATCTCAAGATTTTGAAATCAACAAAAGAAGAAGGAGGAGGCGATCTCAGTCTTCACACCCCAAAACACATCTCATGGCTGCGATCATGACAGTGAGGCCGTACCGATGCACAAACAGCGTGACACGGCTCTGTTCGCCAGTGTGCATTTATCGGTCTCATGCAGTGTTGCTCCTTCACCATCCAACATGCACTCACACACACACTGAAACAAAAAAACACAGTTTCTCCCGTTTTGAAAAACACAAGCTGAAAGAGAAGAAGAAGAGATGTTTTGACAGATGTTTGCTGGTTAACATTCGCGGCATTCCTCACAAACCGACCAATTAGTCATACAGCCATGCTTGAAATGAGACTCACTGGAACTATCTCTGTCCGTTTCTCTCACTCTTTTTCTTGTTATTCCTCGTCTCTCTGCCTCCGTCTTAGCCGAGCAGTAAGAACAGTACGTGTGTGTTGACAGATACAACTTATCATTATGGTCTGTCTGAGACCTCTGTCTCCTTGCTGACCCTGAAAATGACTCTACCGTGTGGTTTCTCTGAGCGTATGTGTGTGAGGATAATAAAGACAGGTTGTCAGAGTTACTCTTGGTGTCTTTAACAGAGTTTTATGAACTAGACTCATCAGAACTGAGCTGAAATGACCCTCTGTGTTTAATTCAGTTAGTTAAGATGCCTATTTATCTGATTTCCTTTAAAGTTGTTAATCGTCTCTGTGAGAAAAGCAGCCAGTTAGTTAAAGGAATTAAGATTCACTCATTAAATAATTGACATACTTGCTGACGGAGAGCACTGCCCCGCGATCGACATGGGCACCACCTTCCGCACCGGCTGCTGGTCTCCGTGGTGAAGGGATGTGGTTACACTGGCCGTCGCCGTGGATACATTAGTACGATAGCCCTCCTTTCCTCCGGACATCTCCCCGTCCACCTCCTCCTCCGAGTTATCGGAGTGCAGGGGGTTGGTGAAGCTCAGGGCAGTCCTAACGGGAGTAGAGGAGGACGAGGAAGAGGAGGACGAGAGGTGGGAGGAGGAGGACGAGGATGGGGCGACGCGGTCTGAGGAGGACGACGAGGAGGAGGTTTTGGGGAACTGTTTGTCCGGGCTGCTGCAGGCCTGAGCCCACGACGCGTGGCCGGCCTTCACCTCCGCTTTCTCACCTCCCTGCGTCTCCCCCTTCTCGCTCTTCACGGGGAGGTGGTTTGGTCTGGCCATGACGCCTCCGTCAGCCTGAATCTCCCCGCATCCGCCCGCTCCCCCCTCCGTGCCCGAGTCCTCCGACAGCGAGGAGCTAGACGTCAGCAGGGATTGGCCGGAGCGGGCTTTGAAGGCGTGGGTTCTTTGCAGCGCTCCGGCGCTATTGGCTGAACTGCTGCCTCCTCCGCCCGCTACTCCCATGGAGGTGGAGGTGTCAAAACTACGAGGTCCTTCCTGTAACGGCACCTTTTTAATCTCAATGCTCAGCTTCCTCTCGATCCGAGGGGCGCCAGAACATTCAACAGTGGGGGAGAGGGGCGACGAGGGAGTCTGAGTCTGGCTTTGGCCCGATTCGGATTTTGTGGATTTGTTGTTATAGTTTTCATTGAGATCTAGATTTGAGACCTGAGTCTGCTGTTTCCGACTTTGATGATCTTGGTCTTTCTGCTCCGAGGGACTGGTCTGCTTGTTGGGACTGGGTTCTGACTGGTTCTGCTGCTGGTCCGCGTCTTTATTCTGAAAGGAAAAGGAAAACATTCAAGCACCTTTTTGCAAGTACAGCATCAACTAGAAAACAACAAAGGTCTTCCATGTGTTGGGGCATGTCTGACAGGGAGTCAGGACAAGTTGACACAGCAGTATCTGGTGTGAAATTCCCAGAATATTTTACTGCAAGATTCTCAGGTTAAGAGTGTAAAAAGGGCACAACAGAGTGACCAGGACAGGAGTGAACCTCCAGTATACTGGTAATAAACAACAAACCATATTATAACCGCAATCTCCTATTTTCTACACTGTCATCTGTTAAAATAAAGGTTAAAATGCCCCAAAAAAGCCACATATTCTCTACTTCCAGCTTCTCAATTTATGAGGATTTGTTTGTATTCTTTGCCTTATGTGACAGTAAACTGAATATCTGTAGGATTTGCACAAAAAAAACAAACAGAAAAACAACAACACAACGTAGATGTATGCTGTGCAGTTAATTACACAAGAAACTTCACATATTAGAAATGGATACATAAACTAAAATCTGTATGTTTCTGTATATGCAGACTCACCTGTGTGGTAGCCAGGACGTGTATGACAGGTTTGGGGTGGTAGCGGTCGTTGTCCTGCCGTACGTTGGTGACGGTGGGGAAGGCTGAAGGGGGAGACGGGGTCAGGATGGGGGGTACGGGGTGAGGCTCCGGAGGCTGGAGGATCTCCTCCTTCACATCACCTTCTGCCTGGGAACTAGACACAGAGACAGAGACAGAATGGATGTTACACACAGAGACTTTTGATGCTCTTTAATAAAACATCTCCGTTCCACTGAGCCTGAGATTTCTTTAGTCGATTAGTAATTTTTTATGCTTTTTTTATGCTAAATGACGTATTTCTAAGAAACTTATGAGCACATCTCTGGTAAACACAAGATGTAACGTGGTGCTTTTGTGTGATTCTTTGTGGAAAATCTCAGTTTCACAGATCTGTTGATTAAAACAACTAATCAATTAGTCGATAAAATTGTATGAGTGTTAGTCGACGAAGAATTTCTTGAGAAAGAAAGAAGTAGAAATAAAAAAGTCCTGAAGACTGTGGTTCAGGCAATTAAGGGAACATGAAAATGATGAAAAAGCAAAATTTCATCACACTGGTCAGACATTTGGACATCCACATCTTAAATTATTCTGTCTAAAAAGACATGATGAAACTAAGATGATGAAATGAACTTGTACTAAATTAATTTCATACATGAGTGAAACTAAAAAGGTTTCTGTTCAGGTTGTGAAGATTTAGTTTTCCACCACTAGGTGGCAGAATTTGAAAAAAAGAAGTAGCAATGTGCTCAATATGTCTGAGGCAAATCCCATGTCCTCAGATGTGACTGTATGTTTCGCTCATATTTTGTTGATTTGAGGTCGACATGACGGGTTGATGTACAGCAAACTGAAAACAGACTGAATCACCACTACAGGCTTTATCCCTCTGAATGAATGCATTGTGTTTAATGTTTCTGGAACTGCAGTGCAGAGTTGAAGACTAATTACCCAAGGGGATATTAAACCATTGTATTGTTTTCTATTCTGCTTTTATTCTATTATTTTCTTTGCAGCAACCTACTTCAGTTACTGTTATTCCATGGCGAAAAGGGAGTGTTTTGCTACAAAAGTGTACAAGATGTCTTTTTACCAGCTAGTTCAGTGGCTGTCTTTACAGTATAGTATCTGCAGTACTGCATACAATGTGATTTATATTGCACTTAATCAAGATCAACTGCGTAATGTGCTTATAAACTACTTATATAACCACACCTATAGATAAACGCAGTGTAGGTGTGTGAATTATAAACAGGATGCTGAGGTCGAGACCGAGCGAGCCGCACAGCGATGGAAAGTTAAACATTAAGATAATGTTCCACACCACACCATATACATTTACATATACATGCAAATATAAATATACACACACATAGAGGGAAAAAAAAAAACTGTGAAAGGATGTGGTGGTGCGCTAACTCAAGAGCGCATGACTGAATGTAGGACTGCACATGATGCTGTGTGTGTGTGTGTGTGTGTGTGTGTGTGTGTGTGTGTGTGTGTAAAAGACAGACAGATAGAAAGTCAGACACAGAGAAGTTGCGAGATAGAAGGACGGGGGATTTCCTTTTCTTGAGCAACTTTGGAGTTGCTATCAGACAGTAAAAGGTTTTCTCACACAGCCTGGGTATCACAGTATAGCTGCCATTGTCTGGCTGATACTCCTCTATGACAGAGGTTGTGATCTGCTGTGTGTATGTTTGTTTATTTATGGAAAGCATGCAATGATTGAACACTGAATCACTCCTAAGGATTTCATTTTCTAAATACAGAAACACTAGACTAATAACTTTTGTTATAATCTCAGTGAGGGAGGTCAGAGGTCACGATTGCTGGAGAACAGAGCTCCGGTTGAGATTAAGCTCCACTCAAGAACAGGGTTGTTATAGGAAACTAAAAACTGGAAAATGTTGAAAAAGTGTTAAAAATGTGAATAATATTGTTAGTAAACTGAAACTAAATGAAAAAACTAATAAAAATAAAATAAAAATGAACGTAAATTCATATCAGTTTTAGTTTTATTTAGCTATATCACAACAGAAAAAAGGAGACAGCATGAATGAAACTAAATATATAAAAACTAAACCTTTTTGAAAAACTGAATTTTAACTAAAGATAGCAAACGCACTCTGAAAACTAACTAAAACTACACTAAAACTCATTGAAAAGTCAAAACTAAAATAAAATAAAAACTCATTGAAAATTCAAAACTATTATGACCTTGCTCGAGAGCTTCTCTAACCACCAGAATCTAAAATTGTATCTTACGGGTCTCTTGTTGGTAATTTGTGTCCTCCGGGTTAAAAGGAGTCTTCCTTTAATGAAAACATAAATTACCCATGAGGATTTCTTCCTCTACATCATCTTCATTGCCTGAGCAAGCAAAAGATATATTTAACAATAACCCAGATGATTCCCACCGGTGCTGATTGTTTCCATGGGGATATGATGAATCATTCAGATGAGTTTATGCGGGCCCTGTGACCCTCTAAGATAAGATAAGATTAAATTATTCCTCAGGGGAAGCTGAGCTATTACAGGAGCAAACACTAAAAGCAAAACAAATGAGCAGCATCAAAGAGAGTAAAGCACATCTGAAAACTGCAGCACAAGGACATCCATAAAAAATGCAAGTAGGTATGAAAATGTTATGAGGGTTTACATCGAGTGAATAAAGGAGTAGTGGTAGTGATTAGCTTTCACTAACAAACAGTTTGTGGGGGGGAAAAATATATGTTTAACTGTAGAAAATGAGCTAACTTTAATATACAGTGTGCCTTGTTTTACTACTTTCTACTTTGTCTTCACTTTGTCTTTATTTTCCATACTTGTGTTTAATGGTGTGAGTGCAGCTGTCACCAAAATGTTTAACTCTTCACCAGAATTACCTGGCCTGTTTGGAAAAAATCATGTGTCACATTCTCGAACTGATTCCCTCAACTTTTGAAACACAAAGAGACACTATAAAATTGCTCTTCTTACAGCTGTAAAATGTTGCATTTCCAGAAACGTGTGAAACATGTGAGATATTTTGGCAACACTTTACTTTAAGTCCCCTTATCTAGCATTTATATGTAGTATATATACACGTAATAAATGGTCTATAACTAGTGGGCAACCTCCGGGTCTGAAAAGTGAAGCCAATGCTGAAGTGCCTTAAACTTGCATTCTTTCTAATAGTCAGCAGGGGGCGACTCCTCTGGTTGCAAAAAGAAGTCTGATTGTATAGAAGTCTATGAGGAACTGAGCCTACTTCTCACTTGATTTATTACCTCAGTAAACATTGTCAACATGAGTTTATGCTCTCAATCACTAGTTTCAGTTCTTCTTCAATGCAGCATGATGTTCATTTAGTAAATTATGTTCCCATTTAGAGTCAAATAGACCGTAAAGCAGGGGATGCTTTAGGATGTGGCTACCTTGTGATTGACAGGTCGCTATCACAGCGTCGTCCATGTTTTCGTCTTTGAACTTTAACCCTTTCACAGTGTGTTTTCAGTTCATGAAAGTTAATTATAACCTTTTTGGTCACCTAAAAATGTCTTACTCAGCGTTCGGTTGTACTTAGCTCGACCCTTTCGTGTCACTTCTGTTTGCAAAAAACCAAGATGGTGACGGCCAAAATGC
This sequence comes from Sebastiscus albofasciatus, assembly GCA_916701655.1. Taxonomy (NCBI): domain Eukaryota; kingdom Metazoa; phylum Chordata; class Actinopteri; order Perciformes; family Sebastidae; genus Sebastiscus; species Sebastiscus albofasciatus. The sequence goes on from CAKAOI010027182.1 coordinate 10,934, forward strand.
TGAACTCCAGGCTTCAAAACAGCAGTCCACAAACCAATGTTTGATGTCACGGTGACTACGTCCAATTCTTATATACAGTCTGTGTCTATAACACACAACGATGTAGTTGTAAACAGATACATTACTAAAGTATTTGTCAACAACTATAACTCGTCCTGTGGGCACCTATAAGTGGAGGCTGGTGTATAAACAGGAAAAGAAAGACAACATAAGGTTGTTGAAATTGTAGCCAAATACTGCACATTAATAAACACTTAAAAATGTTCTTATATCTGTCTGTAACTACATTACACTGTGTTGAAAAGCATTTATTAAATGTTTGTATGTATTGCTTATAAATGATTAAAAGGGGATCTCTAAGAATCTGTGACTATTTTTGAAAAAGAGCATCATACACAACTAGCATGCACTCCAAGTTCTTCCACTTTTGCCCTGAAGCATAAACACACTACAACCATCCGCACTGTTTTGGAATGCTGGTGACACATTTAAGAGCTAACCTTGGCCACACGAACATTATGCATACATGCACACATACAACCTAAACACCTACACACAAACACACATGTAGAAATTTGTATGCACCACCCACACTCACAACGAACACACGAAACAAGAGCACCGTGCCCTCCACACGTATGTGCTCCAGAGGGAAGATGCTGCATTTTTAATCAGTGTTGGTTCACAGATGTGGTAGAAGGCGATCAAGCTTAAAGATGTACTTCCTGGTTTCAGGTTGTGCTGACGAGAGTCACACAGACACCCACGAAAAGGAGCAAACCACACTCTCAATGTGACAAATAATGAGAACTAACAACTCTCTGTTGGAGAGCTGAATTTCCACATCACAGAATCACACTCGGTAGCACTCAAAAACCTCTATGATATATTAACTTATGAATAGGGCTGAACGATTTTGAAAAATGTTTAATCATTTTAATAGTTCATGATGTTTGAATGGTTCTTTACCCTCCCTTTTCTAAATTTTCCTAAATGTTTTTTATTGTGGAATTATTTGTTTTTATTTATGGTTATAGTATTTATTTCCTATATTCTGTAATTAGGATAAAATGAACTAGTTTATATGGATTTACCCAAATGTGTGCTGTGGACAAAGAGAAATATTCTTGATAACAATTTGTTTTATATTTGTATGTGAGCTGCTGGAGGGTAGTGGTAGGTCTGACTGAACTTAAATGGTTGATAGATCCAGGTATCAGCTGAAAATGTACCATATTTGTGCCAATATGACACCTGATTTACATTTGACACCTTTTTCAAATTTATCAAAATATATTTTTAATGTAGTCTTAACACACAGCTGCACAAAAAAAGGTGCCTACATAAAAAGCTGTCTAAAATCTGCAACATTATTATTTAAAAAAAAAAAGAAGAAATAATTAATCAACCAATAAGTACATAAAACTAACAAGCTATCAAAACATTAAATGCCAACTTTTGGTACTTGACAGTTTTTGATATTTGAGATGCTACAGACACATTTTTGGGTAATGCAAATTTCATGGTAATTAGGTGATAATTAGCAAGTAACCTATTTGAAATTTCTTTGGAATTACTGTCAAATGACTAATATTTACCTTAAAATTTAATGAAAATTACTTTATTATTAACATTATTTAATTAAATATCCCAACAGCTGGTAATTTATTTAATACATTTCTAGGAAAAGTTAATGTATTCATTTAACTTATTTGAAATTTCTTAAAAAAACTCCCCGAATCATGACATCAGCTACCAGGTATGTGTAGACAATAAGTCACACAATGGTGACATTTGTGCCTGATCAGAAGTATCTTCTATTAGTTTTGGTTTTCCACCTCCGATGAAGAGCAGCGCACAGCTGCCTCTCAAGCCTAAGGGCCCTGTTTTAACGATCATATACTATTTTAGCATATAATTATTACATAATGTTTATAATAAAGTAATTTTCGATACATTTTGAGGTAAATATTGGGGTAATTTGGCAGTAATTCCAAAGAAATTTCAAATAGGTTACTTGCTAATTATCACCTACTCACCATGAAATTTGCGGACCTGTAAAATGAAGTGTTACCTATTTCTGTTCTGAACATTCAGAGGATATGACTCTTCAGGGCGTGGTTGTGAATATGTGTGTATGTATGTAAAAGCTATGACTCAGTATCTGTGACCTTAATGCCAGCCTCACTGGAGTTCCTGCACTATGTTTCAACTAAAATGTCTCCCACACACACTCACTTGCACTGCTAAAGTGACCCGTGGGGGGGGAGTGTGGCCGGCAGAATGTGGACTATGTTGGTAAAAATAGCTCTGACCATCACTAAAATACTCCCAGGCTTAAACTAGGCCTGGCCATTATTCCTTTAGGAAACCGAGGGGACGACACAGAGAGACAAAGACACACACTGAGATTTAAGTCTTCCAGGAAAGCCTCGCATTTTGGCAGCGTCCCCGAGTTCAAATTTGTCTGTTTTACTTAGAGCAGGAAAGAACCTTTACAGTAAACACGTCCCAAAATTAGGAGCTCTGAAAAATGTTTGCTTTCCCATCAAACCGGCTGGTATGAAAGACAAATTGAGCTCAGCGAGATAATTTTAGTGCAGTAAGAGAACATAACAAAAGGTCATGTTGGCTCCAATAACGGATCTTTTTCTGCTGTTTCGACGGTTTAGAAACGGGAGGATGAATATACATAAATTACATTGTTAAGCGCAGAGCGATTGGTTCACATGGACACACAAAACGCTGCCAAACTGGACATTTTTAGACAATGCTTCTAGCAACAGGTAATTAAGTGAAACAGTCTCCTGGCAACAAGATGTCCCCTGTGGCATTAAAGCAAACAGCGCTGAGGCAACTTCCGGCTTGTTTTAAAAGTTGTTGCTGCATTAATAGCCTTGTAAATAAACCATAATAAGAGGGAAAGGGGAACTGAAGATGAACCGGCTGAGAGAAAGTGGAGCACAACCCCTGCTGGGCACATATAGCGACATTAAAAAAACGAGATAAGCAAGAGGAGAGGATGAGAAAGGAATGAGGAGGGAGATAAATGTGCCAAAGAAAAGAGAGGAAAAGAGAGAGGGCATCTATGTGTGTTTATGCATATGACAGATACCAACCATATGCCTGCAAGTGTGAACAAAAAGTGTGTATTTGTTCTCAAAGAGGAGGGAGATGAAAGCAGATATAGCAGCTCTACTTCAACTAGCCCAGGGTTGTGGTACATGCAACACCGACGTAGTGTTGCAGCGTATTGTTAAGAGTTGCAAAAATGATCTATAAATACAGATTGTCCTCAGGCCACAGCACAGCCAAACAGAAGTTAACTTCAGTAAAGTGGAGGCCGGCTGTTATCTGTGGGCTGACGGGGAGCTAATGTGTCAGAAAGCTCTGGTGGAAACAACGCCTGCTGCTTCTGTTTGGTCAGTTTAATATGTTTTCATTGTGCGCTCCGCACAAACTGTTGTTTGCTGTGATTTCGTTTTTTTTTTTGTGTTGTTGTAGCGTTCCTCCTACGAAACGCAACACCCACTGTGTTCACTGTGACGGGCCACTTCACACCTACTGCTCATTTCTGTGTGATTCTGTTCATTCATCTGTGTGGAGGACGAGTGCAGGTTATTTTATTCTGCAACTACAATCTATTTTACAAGTGACAAGTGTTTTGTGAACTTTAAGAAAGCGGTCGAAAAAAGACAATATTACCTCAAAAACAAAGGACAAAGCTAAGTCGACTAAGATTTCTTTAGTCGATAAGTCGTTTTTTTATGCTTTTTTTCAGAGGGATCTTCACTACACCTTTCCTATGACCCTCTTTATTTATTTTTAAATTTATTTATGTCATTTATTTATTTTGTACTTATTAAATATTTTTTTATTTTTTATTTATTTTTATTTCTTGTCCATTATCTGATTACAAATACTTTTTATCTCTTATTTAATTTTAGTTTTCTAGTTATTTACTTTTCTTAATTAGTTAATTTACTATTTTATTTTATTATTATTTTTTCATTTGTTTATTATTTTTCCCTACCATGTGTCCAAGACCAACGTGGGGAGGAGGGTAGGTAGTGGGATAGGGGGAAGGGATGGTCCAGTTTCAGTTTTTTATTTCATGTTAAGGACAATGTGTTATGTTCTACATTTGTTAAGATGTCTTTTGCTTGGTCTATAAAAAAAAAAAATAAACAATAAAAAAAGATTTAAAAGAAAAAAATCAAAGCGTCCAAACATGAAACCTGTCTTACCTGCGTATGCGTGGAGGTTTTGGAGGCGGTGTGTCCCATCTCTCATCGTCTGACTGTTGGCTGGCTTTATCTGGACTGCTTTCATCCTGGACAATTTACACACAAACAAAAACACACACACACACAAACACTTTTGAGTTTAATGTGTAACACATACGCAGAGAGCCAGAGCGGCTACACTGCTCAGCTCGGCAATGAAGTGAAAAGAAATTGCAGTGAAGGAAATGTCAAAGATATGTTTGAGGCAGTTTAGAAACAATGTCTCCATTACATCATTTGTCCCCCAGAGAGCACTGTTTATGTTTCAACTGTAAAATGTCCCACAACAATTTTAGAGCTGCCCCCTTTTAGTAGTCGACTAATCAGTCGTTTTGGTCTTAGTCAACTAAGATTTCTTCAGTCGTTTTTTATGCTTTTTTCATGCTGAATGACTTATTTCAAAGAAAGTTATGAGCACATCTCTGATAAACACAAGATTTAAATTGGTGCTTTTGTGTGATTCTTTGTGCAGAAACTCAGTTTTACTGATTTGTTGATTAAATCAACTAATCGATTATTACGAATTTCTTTGGTCGAGGACAGCCCTCAATAATTTATATAATAATCTATTTTAAATTATATGTTGTTATCAGCTTTGGTCTTACTCTACTGCGCAGCACTCTCTGTAGTAATGAAATATATATTTTTTAAATCTGTGTACACCGAATGAAATTGAGTTTGACCTGTTCTCATGGGCGAAATGGCTTTTTATTACATAAAAGTAGCCTCACATCTAGCTATGTTGCAGTGTGTGCCAAATTGCTAGCCAAAATTGTTCAAATGTTCACACAGCCTCGTGGCTCTCTAACATGTTATTACTCAGGCCACATTAGTACATTTTTCTTAAAGGTGCTAAATGCCAGATTGGGAGCATTTCTATTGCCTCCACATGGCTCTCAACATGGCGACAGCTGAGCCAGCGGTTCGTTGTCGTGGCTAAAAGGTAACACGAAAATTGCAAAACTGTCGTGAGATGTTTAAGGTTAGACATTGACATTGAATGGTTGAGGTTAGGATAGGTTGTCGTGCAGTGAGTCCTTCCGTAATGACGCCACTGGTCAGGACAGCATTATTAAAGCACCTCTTTTCCTCTAGCTACTCCTTACTATCTCTTTCTTCTCTCCTACATGTTTCTGGAGCAGAGGCAGGAAGTTGTTACAGAATTGCTTCACTGAAGAAGCTCTCTTCCTCATCCTCCTCCTCCTCGTCCCAACTAATCTTCTCTCTCTTCCTCCTCTCCTCTCCTCTCTTCTCTCCCCCCCCGTGACTCATTAATTTGACTCCCTCTCCACTCTGATAATCAGAAGATGACAAGACAACTTCAGTTGACAGAAGGGCAAATCAGGTCACTTCAGCTCTACGCATCTGTGTGACCGCTTCGGAGGAACTAGCTTGAAGAAAAAGAGAGGATCTGATCTGATCTCATTTGGCTGTATTGTCCATGCGTGTTGTGAAGAATCAATCTGGTAGCTCCTACAAAACAATGGCGGCTGCGTGTGAGCAGAAAAACGTGTGTGGGATGTGTGTATGTGTAGGCTTATTGTTCGTACTGCCATTGAGAGCACCTATGTGGGTGTTTTAGTCACTAACAATGGCTGACTGGACATGAGTCAATGTGTGTGTATGGACTGAGTCAGTGCAGCGCTCTGATAATGTTTAGTGTGTGTGTGTGAGAGCAGTGTGCGCTGTTGGACTTGCAACTTTGTAAGATAATGACAAGGTTATAATGAGCGGCAACAAAGTTGTACTGGAGTTGTTGTCTTCCTCCATAAACACACTCGCCTACTCTTAACAAATGATTAATAGCACAAACTTTAAAACAAGTAGTAAAAGTGTTGAGATACTGAACATACACTTTAGAGATACTGAAAGATTTTAGGTAACACTTTAGAAAGTGTGTCAGTGAGTCTTTTCTAATGTAAACATGGTTGCGTGCGTCCCTGTGACCGTCTCTTGCAAGGGTCTCCCTTTCCCAACGGATGCGTGTCTATTCTCAGACTCAGAGTGCATTATGGGAGAGAGGACTGATGTCATCAGAGCTTCCTAAGCAGGAAGTCAACCCCTGGATTGCTGCCAATGCACTCTCTCATCGTCTCTCTGTGTCCTCCTCTGTCTTTAGCTCTGTCAGTCAGGCACACTGTCTCATTGATGCTTCAGTCCTCTGGCTTTCATCTTCACATATCTACATAACAGTGCGGCGGCGCTACTAGTTTAACTACATTTTACAGTAGCAGTGGGGTAAAGTAGCTATTTCTACAATCATGTAATCTTTTCAGAAGAGAGACATTAATTTTTTCACTAAGTAGCAGGGAATCACAAGCAAATTCTACAGCATTAGGGGGAATTTGATACAGCATAGTATCGAGTTATATTGTATCGCTACACGGACATCAAGTATTGATCTTTTATCATATAGACTATTAGCCTCTTAACAATCCGACGGCCACCAGTGGGCCCAGGCCGCTAGTCTGTCTTTCAGAGGTTGTAGCAGACTCAGTCTTAAATCTAGAGTGAAGATACTGGTATCATATGAAACTAGGAAACCTAAGGAATTGATTGATACCAACCATGTCATGTTAGCTTGTCGGGAATAACGCAAAATAACGTTCCAGATTACTACATTTTGGCGAGGAAAAACTGGCATGGCCATTTTCAAAGGGGTCCCTTGACCTCTGACCTCAAGATATGTGAATGAAAACTCTGAGATGAACAGAGTGAGATCTGTATCTCATTAGATAAAACAGATGTTGACAAGCTACAGAATTTGCAGTTGAAAAAAGTTAATAAATCCCAATATATCTTATCGCAATACTCAGCATATCGCAAAATGTTTACAATCACAATAAGATCCTATCGTGACTTAAGTGTCGTGATAATATCGTATCTTGATAATATCGGATCGTGGGGCCTCTGGTGATTCCTACCCCTATATAGCAATCTTTTTAGATTAAAAAGCTTAGAAATGATTGAAATTCTGCTCTTACATCCTCATTTTATGTTTCAGGAGAGAATCAATAAAACAGATCGTTTTGACAATACACAGCCGAGAGGGGCAGATCAGGACCGACAGCCAGCCGGTCCCAAAAGAAGCAGGGTGGGAGCTGATCTGGTGCCGGCCCTCCACTCCGTTCCGTTTTGTCAATAAAAGCCTTAAAGAGGACCTATTATGCTTTTGTGCTTTTTCCCCTTTCCTTTAATATAGTTTTTTGTGCATGTAAAAGGTCTGCAAAGTTACAAAGCCCAAAGTCCACGCCAAAGGGAGAAACACTGCTCCTGAACTGCCTGAAAGGCCTTGCTTAAAGTCCCGCTTTTTCCTTCCGTAATGTGGTGATGTCACCAAGTAACATATTTGCATAATATCTGCCCAGCGGCTAGTTTGGCACACCCTCAAACACAGATTTTGGTGAGGCAGGAGCTCAAACAGAGTGTTTCAGACAGAAGGTGAAAAGAGGTGCTGCAGCACAGCCGGTATGAGAAAAATAAAGTGTTTTTTGAAAATGAAAGCATGTAAACATGTTCTAGTAGAAACTCAAAATACAAGTATGCACCTGGAAATAAGCAAAATAGGTCCGCTTTAACAGTAATACACTAATAATGCATTTTTCGATCATATTAATCAACATTAGATGTTTCATGTAACACTTCAACTGAAATAGCTTCAGTATGTTAAGCTACTTTCTCTGAGTAGCTTACCGTGTGTCTTTCAGTAAAAGTGAAGTGTTTCTGTAGCTTAACTACTTCCAATGAAGAGCAGCTCATTAGTTTCAAAGTCGCTTCCCCGAGTCTGCTACATAGTGATGCGGGATGATGGATGGGAGCTGTGGATCACTGATCAACTACAGATTCATTTGTCTGTCACCTGCTATGTTCCAACACCAGGCTTCAAAAATGTATTCATTACAGCACTGCACTTAATGTTAAGATAAGACACTGAGGACGAATATGTTATTTTTGTCACGTGAGTAAACTTTTTGGTTTGGTTGCACTTCTATTGCAATGGGAGGAGGAATGGGGACAAGTAAGGACACTTTGTATGGTGTGTGTGTGTGTGGGTGTGTGTGTGTTTGGGTGCAATAGAGGATAGTGTGAAGTAAATTAGAAAGAGGGCAGTGGTGACTGACAGAGCAGCTCTTTTTTAAATAGGTCTAACTGTATGCAGTCCTCTGAGACTACCCTATAGACGAGAGATCTCGCTTTTTGGCACAAACTTTTTTTCTCTCAGTGTTAAGAGCAAAGTTTTGTGAAGGCCTCTCTTCCCTCTCCTCTATTCCTCCTACCCTCTCCCTCCCCTGTGACTAATTATTTGTGTGTGTTTTTTTTTTCCCACTCCGAGTGTGTTACTCAGCGACATCCTGTCTTTCTTTAACACCAGACAGCGTGCACAATATGTGCGTTTCTTGTGTGTCATACCATGCCGTCGTGTATCTGCGTGTTGGTGGGGCTCTCCAGTAGCTGCAGCTGTTTCTCAAAGAGCTGGGCGATCGCTCTGTGAACTAACTCGTACTGCTCCTATAGAGACAAAGACAAAAGAAACAAGAGACAAAGACGTTATGAGGTGAAGGAGAAGAGAGAGGGTTTCAGCAAATCAATATAAAAGCAAAAACATTCTCATGTCTGTACTCAAAAACATCCATTTACAAGGCTACGGAATACAACCTGTGTGAAAACAATAGAAAGACCTTCACTGATGCACACCGATTTAATCTCATTACTCTCCCGGTGAGGCAGTAAGTGTATTGCACTGCATTTTCAGAAATTACATTACAGTTACCGGCTTCCAGCAGTCTCTATCAAGGCGGTTCTATCATTTATCTAACAGGGCTCATTTTCCCTCCTAATGTCGGGACGTGTGTGTGGGAGGGGACACCATAAATAAGGGTACAAAACGAAAGAGCACGCTGGGTGCTTTGTTAAGTCGAGACTCATTACTTTGAGTGTATGCTACTTAAAAGATACAAATATGACTGGAAAATGTTAAGTGACCAGCTGAGAATCGTCTATCCACTCCACAAGAGACATGCAAACACACCGATGTCAAAACAACTTCAAAGCAACTTCAACCGGTTACAAGTCATGGTGGGAATGTGTCGACCTCTGCTACAAAGGCTAAGGTCCATTTTCAACCAGGTGTGCAGCAGGTAACAAAGGAATGAAGAGACTTGTAATGGAGGAAACGCTGCTGTAACTGTCACTCAGACAAATTCTGAACTATATGAAAGGATGTCATTAAAACCTTAAAGGGTAACTTCGGTATTTTTCAACCTGGACCCTATTTCCTCATGTTTTTGTGTCTTCAAGTGACTAATGATGACAACAAATTTTTTAAACTGGTCCAGTATTGAGGGACAGCGCTGGAGACGGCAGCTGCTCACAGGCTGCAATATGGTGCTATTGGGGCAAGCTGGCACCATCGTTTACGTCCACTAAAAGTGCTTGTTTCTGACATGACAGCCTCTGATTGTTATTATAAGTGTCTGATAACATTATGGAAAGAGACTCGCTCAAGGTGAAGTGGACGGTGGAATAGTGGAACACATCCATGGTGGAAACGGTCAGAGTTTGTTGTGTTGGAGTACAGAGAGCGTAGCTTAGTGTTATCTAAAAGATTTTCAGTGTCATGGCTGAATATTTAGATGACTTCGACACTGTGGATGAGGTCTTTGAATTCGATTGCCGCCCATATTTATTTGAGCCAGAGTATACGGATATTCAGATTTCACAACGACACTTCTCCTTGAGTGGGACTTGGACACAATAACAAACAGCAAAAGGTAAGAAAACATTATATTTCTCTGTAGGCTCCTTTCCAAAATGTTATCAGGCACTTATAATAACAATCTGAGCCTGTCAGTGGCAAAAACAAGCACTTTTAGTGGACGTAACATTACATTGACGCTGCTCACTTGACCTCGCTGCTGCATTCTCCCTCAATACTATATTAGTCACTTAGACACAAAAACATGGGAAAATAGGGTCCAAGTTGAAAAATAGAGAAGTTACCCTTTAAGAGAGTAATATGTTAATAATTATGACCTTTTCTAATTTCACAAATACATAATGCAGCTAGATGTGGAATGCTTTTTATGCAGTATATGTGACATCTTTACCAGTGTAGTGTTGCTTAAACCTAACCGGATTTGCAACCTCTGGGGGCAGAAACTTAATGTCTATTCATTTGAGAAACAGGTTAATATCACACGATGTTGACTTCAGCTCCCAGGTTCTTTGTGGAAAGGCTTGGAAAATCTGGCTGCAGCAACACTTTTGGCTTTTAGCTATACACATTAGCATCAAACACTAGTGAGCAATTTTTTATATTTTCTGTATATTACTCCAATAACTTTGTATTAAATGTTGCATTTCTGTTAACTGAAATAGACCTCAGAGCAGTATTAATAGCAGTTTTGTATGATATTATGTCATATTTTCATTTTAGTTTCAGTTCCAGTTTACTATAATAACCCTGGTATGGATGCGAAACACCATTCTGTGTGTGGTTTCTTTTTTAAGAACAAACCTTGGTCTGAACAGCAGAGTGTCGTTGCGTCCTCATCTCTTGGATCAACCGAAAAACATTAAAATCTTCTGGTATTTTCTTTAAAAAAGAACACGACACAACACAAGGGGTTAATTCTCACTTGAATCTTAACATAACAACTAGTGTGTTAAAAGTGTGTGTACTTTGACAGGTATGTTTTAGGTATGTGTAGGAGTGTGTGTGTTTGTTTACATACCCCAGCTTTAAGGAGGTTCCATGTGTAGTCGATAGCACAGATAGCACCCGTCCTCCCACAGCCTGCACTGTACAGTCACAGTCAGACAGATTAGATTCAACAGAAGAGGAACATCGCAAACATACATCCAGTAAAAACACACTCCTCAGGAATACCACATGTATGAATGTTTGTATGTAACAACACCTCGCCCAGACAGGATGGAGACAGGAGCTAAAGATTACGTGGCATCACGTCTGACACATGAAATCATAAAACTTTATCTCATGCTGTCAGGGAGCCTCTGCTACTCTAACAAGCACGGTTTCTCCACATACACACACATACAGTACGCTGCACATCGACCCACACAGGGCATCTTTACAGACGCAGCTTTAAGTCCTGCTGTGTAACAGAGGAACCAGGAAATGTCCTCCGGCTGCTCATTATAGCTGATTACACACACATGGAG
>CAKAOI010027183.1:9759-29461 GCA_916701655.1 Sebastiscus albofasciatus
TCAAAGGTAAGTGTGTGTTCGCGTGAGTAACTGATTCTTCTATTAGGCTGGATAGCCTCTTAGTTTGTTGACTTCTATATGTGCGTTTTTGTGTCTCAGGGCTACTCCAAGTCCATTGACATCTGGTCAGTGGGCTGCATCCTGGCTGAGATGTTGTCCAACAGGCCTATCTTCCCTGGGAAACACTACTTGGACCAGCTCAACCACATACTGGGTGAGTTTTCACTCTTCTGCCAAATGACAACACTATGAAGCTATTTGAAGCACCGAGTACGTTCATCAGTTATTTTTTATTTGAGGGACCACCTGATTTTGTTCGTTTGCTTTAAATTACAACCAGTTCAAACAGCATGTACATAAAACCTTTTCAGTATTCTTCACTCAAGTATCTCTGCTTTTTGAAGTAGTGTTGAAGTAGTTTCAAGTAACTAAAGTGAGATGTGATTGAGCTGATAATGGGGTGCGCAATACTTGTTTTGATGGTATTTAAGCAGGTTTTTCACCACACTAACAGCCACATCTGCACCACAGGCCGTCAGTTTTGTAGCCATTAGGGATGTCACAAGAACCGATTCAGAAAATGTTTGGTACTCGTTTTTCCGGGCTCAAGACTAACATTGATTAGCACAGTCCTGCTTGGCTAAATAACAGAGCTAATGGCTAACGTTAACAGAGATTACATTATGATGCGTTCAAGCTCTATTCAGTAAAAAGGCGCATTGGGTGAAGGTAAGTTCTAACATTATCATGATGTGTTCATATATAATCTTGTAGAATTTAGTTTTTGGTGAGAAACTTGAGGCGGATCATCAGGGATTAATAATAAATTGCAGAAACCAGTATGCAAACAATAATAAAGTGTATGTTGAAGTACATGGGATGTATTGTTTTTTACCGGGGTATCAAATTGGTATCGAGAATTTTAGAATTTCACCGGTATTGGTATCGACTACTACATTTCTAGTATCGTGAGTAGCCATATTGACACATGTCCCTCGCTCTCCTCTGTGTGCAGGCGTCCTCGGCTCTCCATCTCAAGATGATCTGAACTGCATTATCAACATGAAGGCGAGGAACTACCTGCAGTCCCTGCCTCATAAACCCAGGATCCCCTGGGAGACTCTCTACAAGGCGGACTGTAAAGGTATGGCAACGCACTACGCATTACTCATTTGTAAGCCTGGAATGTAAATAAGACGTATATAAAGCAGCTCTGTACAGCTCATAGTTGGCAGCAGATGCCGCTGTGTAGTCTCTCTAACAGACATACTGGGGGCTGTGAAATGAACTAACAGGTCAGAGGACTGTGCTGCTTGTTTTATAACTGTTGAGATGAACCAGTGAGATGAGATGGAGCAACAAAGTGGATTTCTATCAGTGACCATCAAATGTACAAGTTATGGTCTCCTGTGACTGACACTGAAAAGTGATATTCTACTTCATATAATCCTGAAGAATAATATTTATATAACAGACTTTTAATGTGTGATTGTCCTTTTGTCAGATGATCTGTGCAAAGCTGTTATAAGGGCTTCATTTGTTTGTTTACATTCACAATAAGCATGAAGGAACGAAGGAGTAAAGTTTAGAGAATTGCAAAATTGTCATAACATTAATATATGTTATATGTTATGTTATATATATGCTTAATGTACCTCTAACTTTACTTATTTTTCATTCACTGTATAGCTAGATATTTCAAAGAAAATCAGACATTTTAATGTATAAAAAAAGTAGCTAATTATGCAAATATTCTTAATGTCAAAATGTTTATTGGACTAACACTAAAACAAAGACATTAAAAATATTTGCATAATTATCCCAAATTTTTGTATATTAAAATGTATGATTTATTTTATTTTTTTAAATATCCAGCTATACAGTGAATACAGTGAAAGAAAGAAACTGAACTAACTGATGTATCTCACGCAGCTCTGGACCTGCTGGGACGCATGTTGACCTTTAACCCCGTGAAGCGCATCAGCGTCGAGGACGCGCTGGCTCATCCTTACCTGGAGCAGTACTACGATCCCACAGATGAGGTACGCACAAATGGAGCCCGTTAATTATTCCACTCTCTAAAGCAATCGGTGAAATAACCTGCATGTTGAGTTTAAGAAAGACGCCCAGTTGTAAGAGGTGAAAAACTAACGTAATAATGACATAAAGCCCAGTGAAGGAATGGGAATTAAGCTTTTCTAAAAGCCTTTTCAGTTTATCAATATTAAAACTGTACTGTACGCTACAGAGGAATTTGCATAAACATGGTGAAAAAAAACCTTGCCTCCAGTCAGCCAAGTTTTTGAGATTTGCACAAAAGGTTGGAGGCAGAAGGTTTCATTCACTCAAACATGTTTGTCATTGTTTTCAACCAGGAGCCAAGATTTAATTACGAGCCAGTTTTTCTGCTTTGTGCCGGAAAGCCTCTTAGCCGTGTGTGGAATGCAATTAGTATTAAGTTTGCACCCTGGTTCGGCTCAAGAGAGGCAAAAGAATGTAATCGCATCCCCGTTTACGTCAGCGTGGACTGAATCCCAGTACTGTAGCTGTAGAAATCAAAGCGGTGGTTTCCCTCACTGGTTTTTCCAGTTTTAAATCATAGCTGTTAAATCGCTTTGTGACAATTACAGCTTCCATTGAAGTGCATTTAAAACTGTGTTTTCTGTTTTTATAATGATTATTGGGTCCTGATTTCAAACATTTAACTGCACTCTTCGGACTGCATAAACGTCTCCAGCTTTCCCCACTTGGCAGCAGAAGTCTTGAAGCCGAACTTTTATATAAGCTGCTGCTGCCTCTTATAAGTTTAATTACTGTGTTGCAGCGACACTAGAGACAAGACTTTTTTATTTTTAAAGCTAGAGTTTAAGGAAAGGCCTTTAGTTTGTACAATGTGTGTGTGTTTGTGTTTGTGTGTAGCCGGTAGCAGAGGAGCCCTTCACTTTCTCCATGGAGCTGGACGACCTTCCCAAGGAAAAGCTGAAGGAACTGATCTATGAGGAAACTGCTCGTTTCCAGGAAACCTACCAGGGATCCTGAGACACACAGGTAGGTGAAAAAGGGCCAGTTATCTCACACCCATACACGCACACAAGGTCACAGAAACACGAGGTACTGCCGGCATAGGTCGCAAAATGAGTACATGAAATATCTATTTTAGAAGATATTCATACCCAGATATACCTCTGTTCCTTCGCCTGATGATGCAGCTACAGATCAAGCTAGTTTTGTTGCCGTTTATCTGAATAATAAGAGGCTAAATAATGCCTTTCTTGCCTTTGCTTGGCCCATTTTGTGCATCATAATGTATTGGGGGGGGGTGATTGGTGGCGTATACAAGCACGTGTTGCAGTGCACTGCTAGAGCTCTGGATAGACTTTGTAGTGATTTGAGACCACTAGATGTCAGTGGAGCAAATGACATTCATGCATTCAAACACACCCAAACCTCAACTGTTCGATATCACACAGTTAAACGATGATAGGCTCCTGGCGTCAGGAGAAACACGGAAACTACCGCGTCTCTCAATTATTCTTATGTGAAGGGCGATTTAAGGTTGCACAGCAGGTTCATGAATATGATTTATTAGGAGTGGTTGTTAGTCACAGGCGTTTTATTATGAAGACAGAGTGATATTATCCGGTAAACAGTCTTAATGTCCTGCTGCTACCAGCATGCACAATATTCAACTGTGTTTTATATCCAGTGAGGGGAAAGTGTGACTCTGAAAATGTAAAACATGTCAAGGAGCAGCTACACGTGATCATAAATTCATGGCTCTCTGGATCGTCAGTTCAGTTGGGGTTTGTCAACAGGATGTCAGAAGCCTGTGAATGCATTTCCATGTAATTAAATGGGCAGATTAGATTTGTTTTTTTGACATAACTATGAAACAAATTGACATTTTACATCAAATACTAAGGTTATGTTTACAGGACAAATTGGGGTCTTAAATTTGACCATTATTCCCATCCGCTGGGATAACATTTTATTTTTGGTAAGAAAACCGCACTCACGACACAGTGCAAAGGTGCAGGAAGTGTTTATTTAATCACATTGGTCACCATCTCACTCACCACGTCACAGCTATTTATTTAGAGGTTGAAACAAAGATGTAAGTTTAATTTAGTACCTTTTTTTTAAAGGGATAGTTTGGATTATTTGAAGTGGTGTTGTATGAGTACAACAGTAGATGACGGTCGGCACGCCCCAGGTTTGGAGAGTTACAGCACGGGAGCAAAGCAATGTACTGCTGTGGACGGGGCCGGCAGCAAAATGTATTTTAGCCTCCTAAAAGAAAGGTCCACCTTAAAAAAAACAATATCAGTTTTAAGTGTACGTTATATTTAGAATATTTTCACCGCTATATCTTGCCATCAGACAGCCCTTTCTACTGGAGAACTGAAGCCGTTGTATCCATCCGTGCTCCCACCAGACTCCATTGAAAAAAACTGTTATTTTACCTCGCAGAACACAGGAGTTCGGTTAGTTTGTTTGTGTTATGGTGTGACTTTGGTGAATCCGAACTAACCAAAGCGTAGTGTACACTTAAACTGATATTGATTATTTTAGGTGAGCCTTTCCCGTCCACAGCAGCACATTGCTTTGCTTCCGTGCGGTAACTCCTGCCTGCTTCTCCAAACTGAGGGCGTGCCAACCGTCATCTCCTGCAGTAATACACTGACTATGGATAAATACCTCATACCACACCACTTCAAAACACTCAAGCTATCCTTTTAACTATCTATTATTCATGACCATTAGATTTAGCAAAGATACTTCATGGTACACATTTCTTTTGCAAGTCTTCAATGCAATATGTGACTGTAATGGACATTTTGGGTCGCTCATCTTAGTTCTGCTTATCGTACCAAATCGTGGGTGCGTGAGTCGGATCCTATAAGAAGTAATGGAAGTTAGATTGAGACTTAATATGCATTCATTCAAAGTGGGCCTAAGTGCATTTCTTTTTCTTTTCATTTTTTTTTAGCCCGAAAGAGTGGCAAAGCCACACAGAGGCTCGGAACAAGAAGACCCCAAAACGACATGCTAAAACAAAAAGAAAAATGCATCTTCAAGAAACCAACAAAAAGAGAAAACAAGAAATGAACATTTAACTGCTTATCTTTCCATTTCTACTGCAAGAGAGCTAAGTTTATCTTTGATTTCTGTGGTTGGGTGGGGTGGTAGGGTCTGTCGTACTCATACTGTTTCAGTTTTGTCCATGTTGGACTCTTCCCTCCTCTCACCTCACATTTTTGATTTCCCGTTAAAAGTCCCGCCTCTTCCTGTCCCATCTCCAGTAACTCACTGTCCCCCATCCTGTCCCCGATGAAACCCTGTTTCTCCTCTCCTGCACCTGTTGCTGATCTATCTGAGCTCTCTCTGTCGCTCCCTCTCATATAAACTACCGTATTAACCAACACCATAACTCTCTTGTCTTGCTCCATGTAAATTTACAACCTGGAAAAAAAAATCGAGGGCTAAAAGAACGGGGATGCTAATCGGGTGTATGTATATACAAAAATATAAAAGCTTCTTTTTTTTCTTTTTAAGTGTGCTCGTCGCAGTTTTTGTTCGTACACCGTTGTTCGAGTGTTTTCGGATCAGTTCAGAGTCGTATCTATGTTTTTTGGGGTTTATATTTTGCATTTACACTTGATTTTGAGACAAACATTCAATGTTTTTACAGGCATGTTGGCAGGTTTATAGATTTCTTTGTTGTCGCTCTTTTTTTTTCTTAAAAAAAACAAAAAAAACAACTGTGTATGATGTTCATATGAATGCATGCATTCCTGAAATTAACCAAAGTGGCAGAGAGATGCAGGAAACTTGGCTGGGGAGCGACTAAGGAATACCTATCGTAGTTTTTGAATCGTACCTTAAACACATCTTATTGACCTATAACTCGTACCAAGGGCAGACAAACTTGACTAGTTTGTGGAAAGTTGGTTATATTCAGGAGGCGCTACATGATTGGAACAAGAATAGAAATTAAACAGCATAAAATATAGTTTCTATAATTGCGTGTTCATTCAGATGATAACCACGCCCCATTTTCCAGAACATGCACAGTCCCCTGTGCCACGTCTGATGATCAGGAACTACCTGACTTAAGTTTTATACGCTGGTATAACGTTACTGTACTGTATCAACGACGTCCCTACAACAAACATCTAATACCTGATCCGGTGTCAGTATTCCATTCCTATATTAAATTACATTTCTTTTACAAATACATAGTAGCTGAGTGGTGAACATCACTGAAGCCCTCTGTCAGTCCTCAGCTCCTCTGGATCCTAAATTCCCCTGAATCCTCCATCTCCAGAGCAACGTCTGGGGACACGCACAGTATCCTGGAAAATGGGGCCTGGTTGACGTCAGCCTTTCCATCTCACCGTGCTGTTTTATTGTACTGCGTACCTTATCTGATACCGTTTGACCCAAACGGAAGACTGTATGGAGTCAAACGTGTACGCAGGCTGGGGCCTAACGCCGAATTCCCACCAGAGCAACGGCAAAGCGCGTCCTGCGGCGAGCTGCCGTGCGGCCGTTTGATCCTGCGGTGAAGTGCGGCCGTACAAAAGCTCAACTTTTAGCAGTGAAGTGCAGCCAGAGAGAACCCGTAGCCAATCAGTAAACAGATCCTCTGACATGTTGGCCTAGAATTTCTTCCCGCCTGAAACATGAATACACTTCCCCGGCCGCAGAATTAATGTAATTCTTGCGGTGAGCCGCACTTCGCCGCTGCCTGGTGTGAATTCGGCGTAACTGAAATCTAAACAAATTCCTGTATTCAAAGTGGCCATACTTGAATGCGGTCTAGAGAAGGGCACTTTTAGCTCTGGGCTCATTGATGTGTGTTGAATGTAAATGGCCTGAATTTCTGGAGTCTGTCACCGCAGCTTTAAGCGTTCGCCAGTTGTGAACTTTTTTACAAAAGAACGGCGCCTCTTTTACGACTACTGAGAAAACTGTTCATGTTCACGTCATATAGGATGGACGGACGGACGGAAAGATATCGGAGCTTTCAGAAAAAAGCCGTAACTACGACTTTGACTAATGGTCAAACCCAGGAATGTCAGAGTGCTGTACAGTTATTCCTGCTCAGTGCACAGCCAAGCAACCATCCTCACTTCGTGGTTGTACAGTGTATAAACCCTCTGCCTGTTTTCTTTTTTGCGCTCCTGTTCCCTCGCCCCCTTCTTCACCTGTGTGCGTGTGCGTGTGCGTGTGTGTTTTCCTGGATGTTTATTCTTCAATGTGGGTGATTTTAACGCTATTCTCAGATCATGTTTCTCTGAGTGTGTGTGTGTGTGTGTGCGTGTGCATGTGTATTAAGTTCATTGTTCCTGTCGGTGGCTGCTGCTCCCTCCTCTTTGTTCTGGATGTGACTGTACTAACGGCTGATTGGTGGAGCACCACCACCTCAGTCTGCACTAATTTCTGCCTGTTGCACTGGGACCAGTAGAGAAGCCCCCACTCCCTGCCCCCCGCCCCCCCCAAAATGGACCAACACATGCACTGGATCCTCTCTCTCTCTCTCTCTCTCTTTCAGGGCAGGCCTGTGATGCTAGTAGACTCGCCGGCCTCGCCCTCTCGCAGCAAAAATCATTGATTCGTTTTTTTTAACGGGCTCGTGTCTGTTTTTCTCAGAAGCCATAGCCAGCACTCTGGGATCGGTGTGAGGCTTTTTGGTGCATGTGGTGATACTCATCCTTTTGTTCGACCTCCCCGACTCTCACCACGCTTTACTCAAAGGGCTGCCTCCCCCCTTCCTCCTCCTCCGCCTCCTCTTCCTCCCCGTTCTGTCTGCTTCTCCACAGTGGGATTGGTAAAGACCCTCTTAAACTCATATCACTGACTTTGCTGCCACTTTTCCTCCTCTTCCCTCCTCCCTCCTCCTCCAGAGAATCATTGCCCCAGTCACATGGATGGTCATACATACAGGAAACTCGCATAACTCAATCAGCACGCCTGCACTTTGTCTTTCCAGCCACGCTCTTTCTCTCTTCTCTGAGGTTGTTTTTGTCTCGTTATCAGCTTTAAGTTTCGCCTGCTGCTGCTGTGTGTGTTAAAGCTCATGGACCGTCTGCAGTGATTTAAGTGTTTGTGTATCTGCTCATCAGTAACATAAAGCCAAGACTCTTTTTGTCCTGTCTGTGTGTGTGTCTGTGTGTGTGTTTTGGGCCCTCTCCCTGCAGTTACCTGTGCTTTTTACAGCTTTACTTTCTCCTTTTTGATCAACACAAAAGCAGATATTTTGTCTGTATTTCATATGTATATTTGGTCACCAGTCAACCAGGCCCTGCTTGCGTTTTTTCTTCTCTCCAACCGACCTGCCACCAGACCAAACATCTCACTGGGTAACCATGGGAACGAACCAAGAGGACCACATTTTTTGCAAATCCTCCTGACACACTCACACACACACACTTCCTCTCTCTTTCTGAGGAGTGCATCTGTGTGTTTGTGAAAAGTTGCACTTAAACACACCATATACATTCACACAGTATCGACGAGTCTAAAGGCCTGTCCGTTGCGAGGCCTGTTTCCGGATATTGTTGTTTTTAAATGGCTGTTCTTATTATTGCTATTGTTGTTATATTGGTGAGTTGTTGTATTTTCTTTTTTTTTTTTTTTTTTTTTTTTTTTTTTACATAAAAAGGGAGTTAAAGTTGTATCATTTTTTTTAATAATTAGGATGTTTTTATTTGTATTTTTTTTCTTCCTTATTTCTCTTATGGGCGTGATTATTATTGGCAGTGTTTTCAATCTTTCTGAAACCTTTTTTTCTCTGATTTTTTTCCCCTCTCAGATCTTATAAGGAATTATTTTAAAAGAAGATATACGTAGATTGTCAAAGAGATGCAAGTTATTGAGGGTTATAGTCTGTATATTCTATGGGTATTATGAATTAAACGATTAACAAAGAAACAGAATTATATACATATAATTAAATAAAATTTCCTGATACTGTTACAGCTGTTTGTGAATGCTTTTTTTTGTTTGTTTTGTGGTCTTTTTTTTCTTCTGTGGTATATTCAGGACCTTTTACATTCTGTCATTGGACTCAACAGGCAGGTTTCACAAAGGAAGACTTTGACTATGGCTTAGATCTAATATAGTCCAACTTCAGGTATGACAAAACAACCACACAATGTCACAAAACCACCACAAGGTGACACAAAACAACTAAAGGGAGAGGTTGTTTTGTTCCACAAACAAATGCAAAACAACGAGATGCAAAACGACAAATACACGTGTCTTAACATGTTTTTTGCCGCATTCAAAAGTTTCTAAACGCGTCCCTCCAGCACCCATCTTAAAAAGTTGAACATTTATAAAACTTTTACAGGGAAGGAAAGAAAATCAGCAAAGAGTGTAACAATAGAACAAATATCCAGTACGAATCTCAGCACAGTGCAGACATGTGGCAGAGCTGTAGCTGTAGATGCTGTTGCTTCTTAAAGGGATAGTTCTGGTGTTTTGGAGTGGGTGTTGTATGAGGTACTTATCTATAGTCTGTGTATTACCTACAGTATGACGGTCGGCACGCCCCCAGTTTGGACAGCTATAAAGTCTGTGTTTCCAACAGGGAACTGAAGCTGTTATCTATGCGCTCACGAAAGCAACCAGACTCCATTGGAAAGAAAAACAGTAATTTTACCTCTCAGAACACGGGGTTGCTGGTCTACAGCTGCCTCGATCGGTTAGTTTGTTTGTGCTATTGGGTGACTTTGGTGTACACAAAGTAACTTAAATCATGCGAGGTAAAATAACAGTTTTTTTCAATGGAGTTTGGTGGCTTTGACAGCTTCAGTTCCCCATTGGAAATAGCTGTCTAGCTGTCTAACGGCAAGGTAAAGCGGAGAAAATATTCTAAACATAGCGTACACTTAAACTGATATTGATTTTTTTTTTTTTTTTTTTTAGGTTGCAAAAATATGTTTTGCTGCCGGCCCCGTCCACACTAGTACATTGCTTTGCTTCCGTGCGGAAACTCCTTTCTGCTTCTCCAAACTGGGGGCGTGCCAACCGTCATCTACTGCAGGTAATACACTGACTATGGATAAGTACCTCACCTCATACAACCCCACTTTAAAACACACAAAACTATCCCTTTAATGTGGCATGACTCAAATGAACTCATCGGTCGGGTTGGTTTTACAAATGAAAACGACCGACGATGTCCTCATGTCCACCGGTACCGCTGTTCAGCAGGTGTCTCTGATTGTTACCATGGAAACGCTGTTCAGCAGGTGTTACCATGGAAACATGGCTCTTAGTTCTGAGCTGGGGTAGGCTGGCTAACTTTTTAGGCTTAAAATAAGTCTGTCTTTATTTTTGTGATACTGTATATGTTGCATCAGACTCGGATGTTAGAGCAGAACTAAAGACTCACCTGAGAGTCGTGGGAGTGAACATGAATTATGGGGCGTCTTACCATGACAGATAACTTGCTCTTCAAGCTGTGCAGCGTCCCCGCCTTCCTATATAACATGTCTGAGCACGGCCCCCCCCTCTGACCATGACATTCCCACGTTCTTTGGCCATGATTGGAATGATGGCACCAACGTCTGCTTATACACTTACCTAATAAAACTGCAGGAAAACAAAAAGGAAGGCAAACATGATCTGTCCGTCAAAATGACCAGGATTTGACTCATATTTTTTGTGTGTCAAAAGGAGACGCCTGCAAAAGTGAGAAAATGCTGGAAAGTCACATTGCACTTTCACTGTGAACATTTCAGAGTGGGCCCGGCCTGTCGCACCATTGTTTGTCCAGCTTTACCATTGAACCTGAACAATACAGCCCTTGGCTCTGCTGACTTTGTACTGTATGTATAGCGAGCATGATGCATGCCTCCAGACGTGTGTTTTCATATTTCTGGTCAGAGTTTAGTTTACATAACTCTGCGCACCACATCCCTTTTGTCAAATATACACATCTTTAATAGAAACCTGCCGCACCCCCAGTGAGGCCTTTTTGTCTTGCACAAATTCAAATTAACTCATTAAATCTGGAGAGTTTAATAGATGCCATCAACTGCTTATTTATCATGTCATGATAAAAGTCAACAATCTCTCACACCAAGCAGAATAAAACAAGTCCCGTGAACGTGTTGGCAGAGGTGCCCAGGTGTGACACACATAAAGCCACCAATAGCTGAACAAAAGCAGTGTAAAGAGAGTGAAATAGTGTTGTCACGGGCAGGGGAGCGTTCAGAGCAGAGAGGTGAGCTTTGGGTTAAGAGCTAGTGCTTCATTAACTCATTTGTACGGCTTCGAAGGTTTCAAGATTGAGCAAGGAGACATTCTTCAGTCCTACACCAGTCTGTCCAGTTTTGTCTTATCTTCTAAGAAAGACAGAGAGCAGGTTGTATTCAGTGAAGCTTTTGGATCTGTTCAAAGAAAAGGGGGATTGTTGTAGACCTTAATTATCTTTTGCTGAAGGACACTCTCTGTTTTGTTTGATCTCTGTTTGCTGGAGGATTACCTCTATATGTGAGATCGTGCAGAGACTCAGTCAGGAGCTCAGTGGATGTATTTGCGAGGAAGGATGAGCAGTTTTATGTACTTTCTCTTCCCGGTGCTGGGTGGATACACCCTCACCTCGGTGTACCTGCTGAAGAACCCCCACATTCTCCACAAGAAGAAACGCACGGCTTTTTACAGCACACACATCTCACACAGAGGAGGTAAGAGGATGACAGTCAGGTGCAGTCCAAACAAACTGAATGGAAAGTGGCTAAGGAGATAGATGGAGGGATGTGTTTTTGTTTCCACATTTTATAGGCTGATTTTATTCACCTGTTGCACCATGTAGGTTAAATAATCTACACAAAAGCTCCCCTATAGTCTGTCTCTTTGCACAAATGTTTGATTAGGAGGTGAGGTTGAAAAATAATTCAATCAAAACTAACTTTACAATCAAATCTAATTTTATTTTAAGGCGTATTGTTGTCAGTATTGTCATTAACCTGCTGCAAATAGCAAAGAAATTAAGATAAATCCACAAACTCTACACGAACTTCATCATGTGCTGCAATGATGAGTCAGGTTATGATTATGATTTTTTTTTTTTACACTAGGAAACTCAGTAAGTTTATTTATTTATGTTTAATTTAATTTAATATCATTTAATTTAATTTTAATTTTAATTTTAATTTTATCTTATTTATTTATTTATTTTTAAGTTTATTTTTAAAGATTTAATTTTAATTATTTTGTATTTGTTTGTTTATTTGTTTGTTTTGTCATCATTATTTTTTATTACTGTTGTTTAGTTTAATTTTTTAATTTTATTAGTATTATTTTTTTTGTTTAGGTTGTCTAATCAGATGTTATACTATTCACTGTGTCCTTCTCACCTACAGTAGAGACAGCAATGCAATATTCTGTATTTATTCTGCTATTATGCTTTTATTCTGTATTTTTGGGACTGGTGCTTCTCTGCTAACTCCTCTGTTTGTCTCTAGGATGTGGAGAGAGGATAGAGAGCACCATGGAGGCGTTCACAAAGTGAGTACCAAACTGAAGAGCTGAGCTGCGGCTGCTCTCAGAAAACTGACTTTTCAGAAAGCCTGTGACCAACTGAGCACCATCCAATTTACTCTGATTCCATCTTTTCTTTCTAATAAGGCAGAAACTGGGTGATTATCCAGCCTCATAAAATGTCTTACAGTATATACAATAAAAGAGGGATCAGGCCAGGGAATTTACATTCAGCATCTTTCCACTTACGAGCCTTGGATGCTGTCTAATAAACTGAGAGTGTAGGTTTAACAACATATTATATGGAAATTTATCTGCAAAAATATACTTTTACTGCTAAAATGTGAATCCTAGTATTGCAGATATTCAGATCTGCTGTCTGTTTTATCTGTATATTGCTACCTGCCTAGGGACTAAGGATGGAAATTTGCATTCTTGCTAACACCTGCACGTTTATGTTATACTGATGTTCATTAACGTGCTCTGTCAAATGAAATATCAAAGATGCTGGATGTCAGGGCTGCCTAAAGATGCATTCAATGATGTACCGTACAAAATGAGTGCTGTATTAATTGTTTATGATTGTTTCAGACATTTTAGTTTCCTTTACGTGTCGCATTTTAAGAGATGCATCTCTCAGAGTTAAGAGAGCTGGAAGAACAGACGTGAACAAAAGTTCTCTCACTTTACAAGTAACAAATGTATTCTCATTGTTTCCCCTCCACCTGTACCTCTTGTTTCCAGCGCGGTGGAGCAGGGCACACAGATGCTGGAGCTGGACTGTCACTTGACGCGTGACGGACATGTGGTGGTGTCACATGACGAGAATCTGCTGAGGCAGACGGGCCACAACGTCAACACCTCCGAGGTCGATCTAAAGGTGAGCGGACAGGATCCTACAGGTTAGGAGAAAGGTCAAAAGGTCACGCTGAGACAGAAGCTCCAGCCAAACAGGAACAGGAAGGGGTTCGTTGCACAAAACAAGAGGATGAGATTCTCCTTCTAGAAAGGCTGAAACGTGTCAAATCAATATGTTTCAAGATAGTCATCTGCTCTAGTTTAACTGCAATGTGCAAAATAGCTGCATGCAAAGCCAAATACTCACTTTAAACTTACCCACGATGCCTTGGAGTCACGTCAGCAGGATTTCTAAACTAGCGAGTTACTGCACGAGGTAAAAACTGGAACTGAATCTTTTACTTCAGTGTGTGTCATTAAAGCTGCTGCGAGCTACAGGCCCCTGAACTGATATTATAAACACACATCTGTCATGTGTTCAACTGATTAAAACACACAAAAACCTGTTACAGACCGCCATTAACCCAAGGCAACAATAATAACGGACGCAGAGGGTTGTGTGTGCTGAAGAGAGATACTGTGAATTGATATTCACAGTAATCTGCATAAAGGTTATGCTGTTTATGTATGTTCCTCAGAAACTAAGAGTAAATGTTCACTTATGTATTGGATTACCTTCAAGTGGATGTTTGGTAATCACATGCAATATCATAATAATATAACTTTTATGTCACCATACAACTGCTTATCAACTCTTTCAGGATTTGCCTCTGTATAAAGAGAGACTGGAGGTGAGATTTTATACAGGTGAGTCCCTCCCCTCATTCTTTAATTCACAGTCATTAACAAAAAGACATTCAGTGAAGAAGTAGGTCAGCAGGCGTGTGTGTGCATGAAAGCTTGTGTGTCTGAAACTTAGCTTTCACCCCCTCCCTCTTCCTCCAGGTCGCTACAGCAGTGGGGCAGACAGGAAGTTCGCCCTGCTGGAGGATGTGTTCAGGAAGTTCCCTGAGATGCCTGTCAGCATTGAAATCAAAGAGAAAAACAAGGCGCTGATAGGAAAGGTACATTACACCTAAACAACATACACCTACAATTTACCAGAGGTCCTTTTGGTGCCCTAGGTGAAATTCCGATTTGGAGGCCCCTCCAAATTTTTATTTGAATAAATAACTGTATTTATTATGATATAAATAAACAATTGATCCCTGATATTGTTGGTTTAATAGTGTTTAGTCAGTTTCACTACAATTTACACTTTTATTAACAAATAAGTGCGACCAGGCAGATGAAAAAGTGTGAGAAAGAGAGTTACAGGGGTGAAAAGTGTATTTCCTTTCTTTCTTTATTTGTTCACTTGTTACGACAACGCAGAATATGAGGAAGGGCGCCCATCGACATTTAAAAATATATATATATTATTGTTATTTTATTTTTTTAGATGGCAACCAGCAACCCCCCACACCCCCCCAGAAGGTGGCGCCCCAGGCGACCGCTTATATGGCCTGTATCTAAAGCAGGCCCCGCCAATGATATGAAAGAATCTCCAAAATATGACACCGTGTTCATGCTTTTATGATGCTTAGCAACTATCCAGTCATCATCATCTCTGATGATGACATTTAAAGAGGACCTATCATACTCATTTTCAGGTGCATACTTTATTGTATTTGGGGTTTCTACTAGAACATGTTTACCTGCTTTAATGTTCAAAAAACACTTTACTTTTCTCATACCGGCTGTGCTGTAACACCTCTTTTCACCCTCTGTCTGAAATGACCCCTCCCCCCTTTTTTTGTTGAAAAGCCCAGTCTGCTCTGATTGGCTCTCACTGGCCCACTCTGTTGTGATTGGTCAACCGAACCAAACTCTTGGACTCCTCTCCAGCTCCGCTCTAACGAGCTTTGTTTGAGGGCGTGTGTCAAATTAGCCGCTAGGCAGGTATTATGCAACTGTGTCACTTGGTGACATCACCACGTTACAGAGGAAAAGACAAACTCCCTTAGGCGTGGACTTTGGGCTTTGTAACTTTGCAGACCTTTTACATGCACAATAAACGGTCTAACACAAAAGAGAAAAAAGCACAAAAGCTTAATAGATCCTCTTTAAATTACAGCCACTGTTTGTCCTTACAACTACAGTGTACCTGCATTTTTGCCTATTTTCATGAGCAATGTGCCTACATTTTAGACTTCATGTTGCCTTAAAACTCCAACACGTAAAAGTGGTCCCGTTTGAAGTCAGTACATCCTGCCAATGAGCATTTTTTTTTTACTTCAAAAAACACTGATACACCTTCATATCTCATTATCCCTTCACCACTTTCACATCTTATCTCTGACCATGTCTTGGCTGTGTTTAGGTGTCTGACTTGGTTAGAAGCTACAAAAGGGAGGAGCTCTCCGTCTGGGCCTCTGTCGACTCTGGGATCATGAAGGAGTGCCGCAAAACGGTACATACACCACCTGGGGGAGACAAAGCTACTTGTGCAGCATTTTACTATCAGTATCACATGTTTGCCTCTTATAATATTGTGATTGCTTGATTTAAAGGGTCTCTGCATCAGTTTTGACACCCAGACTGTCTCTCTGTTTCCTCGCAGAACGGCTCCATGCCGTACAGTTTCTCCATGAACCGAGGTGTGCTGCTTCTGCTTCTCTTCTACACCGGCCTGCTGCCCTTTGTGCCACTGGGAGAAAGTTTACTGCAGTTCTACCTGCCACGCATCATGAACAGGTGTGCCTGCTGGAGTGTGTGTCTCTGCATGTCGAGTCCATGTGTGTGTTCATGCTTCTGTTATTACACAGCAGCTTTCTCACTCTCAGTTTGTCAGACTTGTCTTTCTGTCTATGCCCTGTGTTTTGTATATGTTTTACAGCTGCATGCCACATGTTAATCTGAGTTTGTTAGTTACTTTGTCTGCAGGCCATCTTATGCATTCATCTGTTTCTTCTTCTCTCATTTTTTTTAGATAAATGTGTCACTGTACATACAGTATAGGCTAAATCTATTGTTTCTTTCTGTTTGTGCTGAAGGACGTTCACTCCTAATATAGACATCCTGAAGAAGACGTGGGTTGTCTCTTTGTTGGAAAAGTGAGTGAAGTTTCCGTTGCAGTCTTTCTCACAACTGACTTTGTTTTGGTGTAGAAATCTAAAATGGTCATGAGGGAGTCATTACCAAACATGTCAGAGTAAAAAAACTTAAAGCACTACTGAGAACATTGCACTCACAGTACACGGGATGATGTTTTTATGCAGAATTACAACATTTTGGGGTACAATAATGCAGTTTGTGTAGCAGCAAATTATGTTTTACAGCTGTTTGTGTAAAAATGGAATTATTCACATATTCATTAATGCTGTCATTGCAGAGTAACAATGAGGAAGAGTCTTTTTAAACACCTCGCAGACCGTGGAATTCAGGTATGAAACCACATACGTAGAAGCACAGTTTACTATGTTTAGGTATATCACAGGAATGCATAGAAAACAAGAACTGTAAAATATAAAGAGTGTAGATAAGAATAGGAAACACAACAGTAATTAAAAATCAAACTTCCACAGCCTGGTGTTGAACCAGATACTATATATAATATACTATAGAGATTAATTAATTAAAATAAATTGTGAAAGTGTATAAGGGCTTAGAACATTATGTCTCATAAGTTGTTGCAGCAATTTTTGGGTTCATACCATTTCTTACACAGATTTGGTGTTACAATTAACAATTTTTTACCACTCGAGAATTGATAAAAATGATCAATAATCCCTCCAAAATACCACATTAAGACACCAAGACCTTAAGGAACACCATAGAAAAAAGCCATGCTGTGATTTGGTATCAAAAACGTTTGACATGTGGAGATTTCTGCAAGAACTGCAAGATCACTTCTGTTGTGTAACCTGCTCAGAACCCCCCTTATTGTCAATCTAGCTAGGAAAGCCATCCATCTTCTGAATGCTCTAGGTCTCTAGTTTGTGGCTGTAAAGTTTCATGAGGCTGTGATTATCCTAGAGGTCACCACAGGTCATTTTATACAGTGAGGTCAAGTGTTACAAAATGGTCTCAATAAAACTAAATGGCTACTATGGGGACTAACATCATCACACATGAATACAATTAGGCTCATTGGATCCACAAGAGTCTCAGCTTTACAGTGATACCCAATTTATATAATTCCAAGACTGTTCATGGACCCCAGTATGCAGAAGTATTCAAACACACCATTTTAGAATAGGTGAAAATAACACACTTACACTGTAAATTGAAGATTAAAGATTTAATCATGGTGTATCCATCAGAAAAGATGGTTTAATCTATGTTACACTTCA
The DNA here is from genome assembly GCA_916701655.1 of Sebastiscus albofasciatus. Lineage (NCBI taxonomy): Eukaryota > Metazoa > Chordata > Actinopteri > Perciformes > Sebastidae > Sebastiscus > Sebastiscus albofasciatus. The sequence continues at coordinate 27,390 of CAKAOI010027183.1, forward strand.
GTATTTCAATCGAGACGAACAGTAACAGCCACACAGCCAGTCTGAGTGATTCGGATGCATCACCTCTGTCCTGATGTGAGTAATCTCTGCTCTCTGGGATGAGGTCACCCCCATCCTCAGGCCACGAGAGGTCACTGAGTTTGAGCATGAAAACAATAGAAGTCACATGTCGTAGAGCCTCGTCAGCTGCTGAGGGCCTCAACGCATTTGAACGCTGAGGTAAAGACTAAGAAAAGCTCTTCCCCTCATCATCCACATGAAAACAGAGTGATGAGATTTCCTCCAGAAGAGCGCCACGCTCCGAGAAAACGTGGGCTTGTGTAAATATTAGAAATGGGAATCACGGGGAAACTCTAAATACCCACGAATCAGTAATATGTAATACATTACTAGACAATCATCTGGAATACATCATGATATATGTGTAATATATAAGCTAAAATATGTATATTTTTCTCTAATAACAAGGAATCAGTCATATATTAATGGACAATTTGTAAAATAAATGCATCAATCCACTGTATATGTTAGTATAAGCATATTTCTAACACTGAAAAATATAACAATGCTCAATTATTAGCTCACAAATCAATAATTTGTCTACACTGCAGTCTAAACAAGTGCTCCTTGGTGCTCCGAGGTCTCACTTTATGCTGATATCTGCTTTATTTTGTCACATCTGAGACAACAGTCCAAATTTAGGACAACAGGGTTTGTGTTTTATTGATGGTCAAGTCACATACTGCAGCTCAAAACTGCAGGAAGGATGACAGAGAAAGAGGACACTGTCTGATCGGCTTTACTCCCTGCTTGTTTGAGAAGGTGATAAAACTTTAAGTATGTTTTTTCTGTTTTTCCTTTATCACGTTTGACTGATATATATCTGTAATTACAGGTGCATTTGTTCGTATGCAATAAAGATGAAGACATAAAGGCTGCATTTGATTTCGGGGCCACAGGCGTGATGAGTGACTACCCGACTCTTCTGTCAAGCTACCTCTGCAGAAACAGAAGTCAGGATTGACCCCACACACACCCTGAACACACATCATGACAACAATTAATAGCTCAGAAAAGGCAGTTTTCTGATGAATGAGGATTGTGTAAAGAGAAGAAAAGACAAATACAAGGAAATACAAGAAGTGTGAGACCCATTTCTTCCACGTGACAAGATTAGGCAAGGAGTTTTATGATCTATTAAACACCACGCAGTGTAAACAAAACTAACATTCAGCTCTTTAATCTCAATCCTTTAATCGCTGTTGATAGAATTATCTGTGGTCGGGTCATTTCTTCGGCCTCCACAAGCAGTCTGTCTGACACAGACCGGCGTTTAAAGGTTCTCTATTTGATATCCAGAGCATTAATATAGCATCAAACAACTACTTACTATGTAAAGAGATAGAGGAGTAATGTCTACCTGAGCAGAGAATGAAGTCGCTCTCCCTCTGTGAGTGTTGTAATCACAGCTTCTCTGTGCTTTGTTGACATCGCCGGGCCGGCCACGGTGCTTTTAGTGCATGTGAATGTGCCCCACTGGCTAGCTCATGGTTGCTGCTCTGCTCTGCTCTGCGTTGCGCTGCTCTCATACTCCATCCCGAGCGGAAGCTTAGCGACCACCATCTGGTTTCCCACCAGTAGCTCTGTCAGCACTGTTGCCGTTGTTTTCCCTTTTAGCACCGTTAGCTGCATGTTGAGAGCTGTGCAGAGGCAATAGAAATGCTCTGAATTTCGAATTTAGCACCTTTAAAGGTCCAGTGTGTAACATTTAAGGGGATCTATTAACAGAAATAGAAATTAATATTAATATATATGTTTTCATTAGTGTATAATCACCTGGAAATAAGGAGGGGTATTCAGTTGGTTGCAATTTGCAACCATGCCACTAGATGTCGCCAAATCCTACACACTGCACCTTTTTTCCCCTTTATTAGCGCACTAGGACGTAGTACAAAAAGTTGATAAGACATAGGACAGACATGTGTAACAAAATGTGCCGAAAATAGACAATCATTATGTTTATGCTAGTGGGAAAACTATAGACATTGTGTATTAGTGTGTGTGTGTGTGTG
>CAKAOI010027185.1:0-22849 GCA_916701655.1 Sebastiscus albofasciatus
CCTCAGCTGAATTCTCTCCTGACAAAAAACTAAACTGAAATAACAGCTAGGCTGTAAGTAAAATGAAGTCATTCAGTTTGGTAATGGAAGGACTTAACACTGCAATGCAAAATAAAGCACAAAACAGTGATAGTTTTGCATTTAGGAAACAACTAGGACATGTACTTGGGCTTGATTACATTGTTTTCTATTGGAGTGTCCTAACTGGCTGCGAGCAACACGGCGCTGCACAGCAACACGGCGCTGCACAGCAACACGGCGCTGCACAGTGCGACGTGACGTTTTGTCTGAACTTCTATCGAATACACGGTTCCTATTTTTTCCTGTCACTCATATTGAGAGGAACGGCTGATTCAGTTTAGATCAAATGAGCCGAGAAAGCCGGGTCAGTTGTCCTGGATGTAAATGAAGATATAAACTTGATTACTGACACTTTCAACACAGGCATTGACGCTCGCAGTTGTATGTAATAAAGTTCACTAGTAAAACTTTATTACGAGCTACCTGTCAAAAGATATAACAGCCACCTCGCTAATGGTTCAAATAAAACATGAACACACAGCGCAAAGAGACAACTATGGGAACTCTGAGAAATATATATATATATTTTAATCTAGCTCAATAGAAAAAAATGAGAGAAAGTAGACCTACAAACCTGATGCATTAAAGCACAATTAGGACCAAGAGAGTAAAAAGCATCCTGTGCTCCTCTCACATCTTACTTTGTTCTACCTGTTTGGATTATTCTGTTCAGTATTGTGGAATAAAACAATGGACTAATGTTACACTACAGCAGGCTGAGCAGGGACAACAACTGGTGAGAGAAACATTCACATTTAGTCTTTATTAACTTAAATTACAGTTATGAAGAAATCAGTCAGACTGTTAGATTAATGTGTTGTTTAACTCCCTGTTAACTGGATCTCGGCACCCGTGTGTGCACATTTTGACCATTGCACTAGCAAGACGTGCCAGGGCATGCCAGGGCGTGCCTGAGGAGTTATCTGTAGCCTCCAGTACCTCCTCATTTCACTACAAAAACCAAAATAAGGTGTCAGCTGGCTGGAGAAGATCACTAGATAACAACCTACTTGCTTTTGGCTATATCGTGTGTTATTTCCAGTAAATATCACAAATAAAACGTGTGTTTTCTGATAAAAACAAAAGTATGAACGTAGGAGGATAACAAGTACTACTAACCCATCTTTGAGGTGGTTACGTCTCCAGCTCTAGTCTGATCTGAAGCTCACAGCTGATATGTTCCTGGTTAGTTTACATGATGTAACAGAAGTGCAGATTTAACGTATTCAGTGGACAGAGAGCGCCAGATGCTACGCGATGCAGCGCGATAGTCGGACGCTCGCATCCAGTTAGGGCACGGTGTTAGTTTCTAACCTGTTTTTGTAGACATAACAGCATGTGTATGCGTGCATGTGCGCCTGTGCGCATAAGTGGCAGTATGTGTACACCTCTCTGTCAGTTTATTTCTTTCATGAAACATGATAATGTTAAAGATACACTTACTAAAGGCTATATGAGGTGAAAAAAAATGCCCCCCCCCGTCAAAGCTGATTGCCCGTCCGCCCCTAACACTCTGGCGCCGACCCTGTCGACAAGGTTTAGTTTAAAAGTTTCTAGGGAGTTTTCGGAGGCGGCGAGTCACACCGGACGCCCCTGATTTGCATAAAGTAGCCTGTACCATTATGGTAAACGTCCACAGCCTCCGTCCTTTCCACGCTTTCCATTCACTGTCTATGTAAGCAGCCATGTAATGCATTCTGGTAGCGTGGCGGTGCAATTCGAGAGATGGGGCGTCACTTTGCCCCGCTCCTCATTTGCATAAAGTGGAGGTCTAGGCGACTTTATGCAAATCAATGGCATCCAACACGACTCGCCGCCTATGAAAACTCCCGAGAAGCTTTTACACTAAATGTTATTTATCCAAAATAAAGACAGATTCATCAACTGCATGGCTTATTTCTCACATAAAATGTTTTCAGAAACACTTTTCAATGAACTACTTTCGTGATATAAGAGAAGAAAGTTTCCAAACGAGCCACCATGGTGGTTCCGGTATGAAAGCTGGGAGCAGCAGCCCACGAGGAGGCGTTCGTCCAATCAGGTGCCTATAGTGTCTAGTGGCAGCCCATCAAGCATCCAATGCTGGGAAGTACCATTGTAGAGCCAGTATCAGTTTAAACAGAGGACAATACAATGATGACTTCAGGGATTCCAACAGAGCAAACAGAAAAGTAGACCAAAAGACAAAGTCCCTTTAAAAGGTTTGTTTGATCTAACATGGCACTAACAACCAGTATGATGACACACACACAAACACACAAACACACGAGCCATTACCTTCTGATCTCCCCGTCAATGCAGAACGTGTAGGCCCAGTACATAGACAGTGAGAAACACACCACTGCTACCAACACTGATATGGCCGATACGAAATAGCACAGAGACGAGGCGCTGGATGACTGGATCCCGATTACCCCTGCTGTCACATTGTACTTGACCAGTCCATAAAGGAGACACCGTCCTCCAAAGTTACCCTGAGAGACAAGAGACACAAAGACATTGGATTTTTTCTTTATTTTGTTTCATTTAAAAGTCTCAGTTTTCTGACATTGTTTTATTGTTAGAATTGCAACAACGAAATAAAACACACACACACTCCCAAATAAAGCCATAAACTGCAGCATCTGACTCCCATAAAGAAAATAATTGGGCACGAGGACCATCAGGTCACATGATGATGAACAGTATCTGGACACATGACTAGGTTATTACCCGCGCGCCCACGCACATCCACACGCACTTTCACAGCTTTCCTGATAAGTGAAAAAAAAGAGAAAGTTGCGTTTAAAGCCTCCAAATAAATGTTGTTTTTCACAGTGCCTTTAGCCAGCAGCGCATAATCAGCACAGCTAATGAAATGAAGTGGAAAGGAATGAGTGATGTACTGAAAATACTGTTTCTATAGTGTGATTGATAAAGAAAAAGTAGTCTCCACTATAGGCTATGATACTGTACAATACAATACAATACAATAATAGTGATGTTTTAGCCGAATAACCCACTCAGAGAGAGATGTGTCCACGCAGTTGGCAGCAAATCAGATGAAAGTGAAAGCGCCTGTCTTCTTCTTTTCTTTGTGTTATGGTTTTGACAATTACGCCTACTGATACATAATATGTAGACACATATATGTAGACACATATTATGCTGTAGGCCTATAAAATAAATTATTTTTGAAATGTTGAAAGCAGTAAAAATGACCATAAAAGTGTTTACTAAGATGCCCATGTTGGAACAGACAACGCAAATGACTCAAAAAGTGAATTATTAACTGTACAATTAGGCAACAAATACAAATACAACTAATAAAAGTGATTTTTCGTCTCTTTGGTGAACTTTCAAACTTTCTAGCAGCGACGCACACACTGAGAAAGTGCGTCTACCCGGAAGAAGATAGTGCTAGAAGAAGCATTAATATAGTTTTATTATTAGTTTGTGGTTAAAGTCACCTGGACAATGGTGATGGATGCGGCGGTAACGATCCCACAGACGAAGGAGCAGGCGCACAGAGCCAGCTCGAGCAGCAGCAGACCCGTTAACGCCATCGTCCCGCGGCCACCAGGCTCCTGTCTGGAGGAGAGACAAGGATAGACACACACAATGAGATAAAACACACATCCGGTCAAAGGTTTCAAAATAAAACCCTAGATGAAGCGCATAAAGTGAGAATAATTAACATTTATTGGAGAATGAGTGGCAGAAACAGGACAGATTAAATATAATATTTTCATAGTAAGAAATCAAGCAGGCGCGTATATGTGTACGTATGTATATATGTATACAGTATATATATAGATTTTATTTTATTTTATTACGTTTCTTTGTACCGAGAATGTTATTATTGGAGACGTTTGTGAATGTTTGTTCTGTTGTTTCAAAATGAACAAAAAAACAATAAAGATAATATTGAAAAAAAAACTCTTTAACCCCAAAAAAGAAAAAAAGAAAGCAAGCAGGCAGCCAGAAATATGCGATTTCCATAAACGGAAAATGGAAAAACTCAAGCAATATCTTACTGACCTAGCTTGACATGTTGCGAAATGAAAAAAAATAAATATTGAGATTTTGATCCCCACAACTCACCTGCCTCTTCTTTACGCAATATGCCAAGCTTCAATTCTGAAGATGAAACTTTGATTTCCGGCGTTATTTGGGCTCTTTTTGGTCGACTTCACTTACTCCTCACTCATAATCCAGCTGCAAGAAGAAGAAGAAGAAGCGACAGACATGCCCTCAACATCTCCTCCTGTTTTTAGTTTCAATGCTTCTTCTCCGGAGCTCTGCGCTAGATGTTACGTCCGCTTATAAATGCGTAAAAATGGTGTATTTGTCACACTGATGGGTTGAGGAACTTCAACACTGGCTGTCATACAGAGCAATTTGCCTCGGCTCAGGGGCAACTGATCACCCTGAGAGATACACTAACAGCTGTGGGAACCACAAAGAAGGGAGGGATGATGAATGGATGACGAATCTGCTTTTTATTTATATAGATATAAAACAAGTTTACACTGTAAATCCTGTAAACTAATGCACTACTGCAGTATTGTACTGACTGACTAATGGCAGTCTTATGCACATGTAGTTTATGTGTTACCTCCCAATTAGGTGGTTAGACAAATGTTGAGCTATTTCAGGACTTAAAAGCATGTCATCCTGGTATGCAGGCCTGTGTGTGTGTGTGTGTGTGTAAGAGGCATTACATCCCCAGAATGCTAAATCAAACCTTGTGACATATGTCATATGACCATGCCAGCCTATTCTGATACATGTAGTACGATTTTCATGTCTGTTAGATTCACTTCTGCAGTAGAAACACTAATTCCTGACACACATATCTGAACCCACGGTTTAACATGTTACATTATTCAAGTTTAAAATATGTATAATCTTAGATTGCACGCTGCAACAAGGTGTTTTATTTGGCTTATTTTCAAGAAAGACTCGTCGTATGATGAAAAAGGGTTCTGCAAGTCGAATATAGCTACTACACTGATGTTGAGTTTCCCTTCCGAGCTAATCACTAACTAGCTTCAAATAAGCTGCATATAGTCTGTAGTTTTGCTTTAAGTTAAGATTGTGTGACAATTTCTGTATCAGGCCGCTGTAGATGCTTTAAGAGGTTTTGTGCTGTGAGGAGCTCTGTGAAAAGTGTGAAGTTGTGGTGCATTCCCGATTCCACAGCCCATGATTGATTTGCCTAAAGGGGAAGCCACAATAATATTCAAAGAGGCCCATTTTATTTGAAAACGTCAGTAACAGCCGTACAATTGGTGTCACAAAGCCTTCACAGATCTTAACATCATTTATAAATGTTGATTTTGAATGGCTGGAATCTGAAATATGTACAAAGACAATCCAAAAAAAGAAGTTGGTTAGGGAACATTTGCATTTATACGTGTGTTCTGTGTCTATTAGTGTGACTTCTTCCTTCAAAATGCCAAACTAAAACTAGTATGTGGAGCATGCATGCACTGTGACAAGACCCATTGTTCAGCTTGTTAGTCTAAAAACAGGAGCTTTTTCTGCAAGACTTCTGTGGTTTGGATACATTGCTAGCATACCAGAGAAATTATGTGTGTGTGTGTGTGGTGCTCTCTCAGGTGGCTAGACTTAGTCCAGGGTTGAGCCTCTTACAAAGCCATCATCCAAGTATTAGTGTCAGTGAGGATGTGTATGTGTGTGTGTTTTAATGTTGTTAGATTAAAAGCTTAAAGTATGATGGTATTAGTGTTGGCTACCAGGACCTGAACACCAAAAAGAGAGAGAGAGTGTGTGCGTTATCTATGTGTGTGTGTGTGTGTGTGTGTGTGTGGTGTGAATCCAGACATCACAACACAAGCCTGGTATCACTTTAATCCACTGATAAGTTTAAACACCGAAAATTCACCAAAGTCTGAATGAGGCACGGATCTAAAGATACAATATGTACAATATAAAAGAGAGACCATTAAAAGCAACGAGAGAAACAGAAGAGGTTACAAATACAAAATGTAATGCGAATATAGGAAACATGCACTCGAAAAAACACGTCACAAATAGTTCACATATGGGCTCGGTGTCACAGAGTTGAGGAGGCCTTTATCTGGAGCAAGTGTCCTCCAGATAAAAGAGTCATGATATACAGTAGATAGAGTGAAAGTTTCCGCAATATCTTTGGGAAACAAATGTCGATATATATACTAACTGTGCAACCGGCCTATTTAGTTCAGCATCACATTAAAGGAATACAAAAACAGAATACTTCAACGATAAAGAGTACACCAAGGAAACAACAAAACATTAATTTGACTATTTTAAATTCAATATATTGTCCCTCTGGGCAGAATTTTAATTACATTTTGATTACATTGTGCCATCATGTACAAAAGCTATATAATAATTCAATATTGAACAAAGAGATGGATATACAAGCAAAATCCAAAACACTGCCCTGATAATTCTCAAGGGAAAATTTATGTTTTAAAATTGTACAATTAACCAAACAGTTCCAATATATTATGTAACATTAATTACGATTGGTCCTCATGTTTTCTTTAAAGATTTCCAAGCCTGATTTCTCTTGAGACTGTTATCAGGCCATTAAATGAGCATTATCAATCACTATAAGCACCATAAATGTGGGTCAGTAGGGGCCTACTACGCCTACTGCGTTTTAAAAGTGAAAGCAAAACTTAAAAGCAACACATTCTAATACGTAAAACTGAATGAAACGTTACGTTTTGAACACAAACAAAGGCTTCTTTAGGTTTAGGCAACAAAGCTACAACTTTTTTAGGTTTAGACAACAAAAACTTTTAAGTTTATAGGAAAAAAAATAATGCTTTGGTTAAAAATAACTATGCTTCAAAAGTGAAAGTGAAATGCTTGTGAACACAACTACATGTTGTTGGCTTCACACGTATGCAAACCCTGGTCTCCTGGGTAGAACCCTGTTTTGTGTCCCTCTATCACTTCTGACCTCCAACCCGTATGGAGTATTATGCTGTCTATACTACAGCGCCTGACTTCTGCTTCTGCTCCTCTCATAATTACTAGGGTTGCTAGAGGTCACTGTCGTGTTCTTTTATACCTCCTTTCTGTGATCTACCATGTGAATAGATGATAAAACCTACTAGTGGGTGTAGTAGGCCCCTATTGACCCACATCTATGGTGCTTATAGCGGCCGGTAACGCCTATTTAATAGCCTGACAATAGTCTAATCGGTGTGGACATAAAAAACAACTCCGGATGAATGTAACAGCCTTGTGTTGTTGAGGCAAAAAAAAGAAAAAGGAAAGCATCCTCACAGCTGTGGAAAATGCATCTAAAATGTAAAAGCTGTGGGGCACACTGAACACATAAACCTGTACCTCTGACACTCCAGAGAAGCCCACACACAAGGCAGCAATTAATTTCTAGCAAACAATCATATTTGATGTTTTGTCAAGTCTCTAATGTAAAACTGTGAACACCCCTGAGGGAGAGCAGCATTGAAATGTGATAGTTGGGTGCTGTTTGTGCAAAATTGCTAATGACTACACAGCAATATTACTGCTTTTTCTTTCTTTATCAGGAGTATGGAACACTGCTCTCTGCTCATAGTGAAAGTGAGGACGCGGAAAATGGGGGCACCTAATCTGAGGAACGTGGTATGTGCTCAGGTTGTGGGCTCTTTGTCTAAGAGTATCTGAATCCTGTATTTGTGCAGTGCCCATGCTTGGTAAACAGTTGTCAGCAGTACATTTGATTACTGAGTGGATGCATAGGATGGCATTTTTTTGTGAATTAGCAAGGGACTGCCAGGGAATGCATATTCTATTTTCAAGTGAATGAATGATGTGTAGCCATGATGCTCACAAACAGTAGCCATCGCATATGTCCATGGCATTGTTATTAAAACCAGTCAGTCAGTCTATTCCAACTCTGTGGCTTCAGCAACTCTTACTTTTCACAACAGTTTTATCAAACCTGTGTAGCAGCACTGTGATTTCACAAGTCAGCTGACCGATGGAGAATGTTTGGAAAGGGAATTCCTGTTCAGTCCTGTTTTAATTCAACGGTATGGTCACGTTCCTCGATAAGTGCAGTCACAAGACTCTTATCACAGCACGGAGGGTGTCAGTCTACTATTCACCCAGTGTGTGTCTGTCCATTTAAGCATGTATGTGTCTTTTTTTTCTCCAAAATGAATGAATTATGAATGAACTGAATAGCAGACTTGAATGGATTACCTCATACCAGTTCTCACAGTGTGTGAATGCTTCAATAAAATTCCCTTTTTTTTTCTCGGTGAGTTTGCGTTTTATGCATGCATTTCATGTACCAGGTGAAAGTGGTTTGAGCATCAGCCAACAGGACAACCAGGCAGTCTGAAGGCATCTGGTACAGGACTGTCAAGCTTACAGATGATTTTATATATGCCTTTCTTCCAGCAGGGGTCACTGTCTCTCCCAGTCCAAATGGCCGAGTAAAACTCCCTCAGAGCCACTTCTGATATCTCGATAAACCTCTCTGGGACCTGCAGACACAAATGGGAATGTCAAAGGATAAAATACTTCGAATCAACAGAATAAGGGACACACAAAAAATTGTGGACACACATGGAAATTATTAAGAATTCACATAAAAATGCATGGAGTTTGGTGACCTTACGTAGGCCTATGGAAGTTATTAAGAATTCACATAAAGATGCATGGAGTTTGGTGACCCTTATGTAGACCTATGGAAATTAGTAAGAATTCACATAAAAACGCATGGAGTTTGGTGACCTTACATAGGCCTAATAGGATTTGACAACTCTACTACTGTAGTAAGAAAAGCACAGGTGGGGAGAATAACATTAATGATGGCATCGTAGTAAGTCATGTGTGTGAGAAAGCATGTATAATACCTGGCCCCCAGTACAATTAATGGAGCATGGGCATAATTAAGGTTATTAATTAATTAATGTCAACATATCTGCAGCATGTAGCTCCCAGTTTCAACCTGCAGGAGTCTAATCAGCCAGTAAACTCAGTGTGGAGGTGAGCAGGTCCTCTAACAGTAACAGCTGCACTTTTTCTAACGCATATAATGAGCTGAGTGATTTTGTTTCTAACACTATAGAGATGATTTCAACTGTGGCATAGCCTTGACACTGTGAAAGATATTACGATTAGTTTTACAGCTAAAGCATTTCTATTCAATTTTCAAAGCCTAATCAAAGCTGTAGGAGTTTCCTCATCTGCCTTGTCTACCACTACTTCTACTCCAGCTTTTTTTCTTCTTTACACCTTCACTCATTTAAAAGAAATGTGAGGCCACTGAAGACAAAGCCATTCAGGCTCAATGTCATTCCAAGCATGAAATCTAATCTTGTAAAACAATAACATATCATAATTATTCAGGAATTCATCTCAATATTACGATGTGTTAAACATGGCCGGTTAGCTCAGCTGGTTAGAGCGTGGTGCTAATAACGCCAAGGTCGCGGGTTCGATCCCCGTACTGGCCATAGTAGTTTTTCATTAGCAACATGTGGTGATCACAGCACTTATTACAAGACAAAAATAATCATGTTCATGGAAAGAAATGCATGATTTCGTTCTTCTGTTAACCAAAACGAATAGCATACCTCTATATTAATGATTAGCTCATACTTGATTTATTTCTGAGAAGGTAAATCCCTCAATGGTAGACTCATATGTTGTAAAATCCCTTAAATATTGTCACACCCATGTTTAAAGTAAATTGAGGTTTAGAAAAAATGGACAAGGAATTAACAATTTTAACCTTGGTGGAAAGTTTTGATATTATAATTATTATACTACTATTATTACATTCCTATTTCCTCTAACGTATGACGTATTGAGAGCGTTAATAGCCGACTAGCTATGGAGGGGTTATCCATCTAAGTTAAGTTTTTTGGATTTCCCAAATGATCATTCAATATGACCCATACATCGTGATTGATAATGAGTGAATAATGAAAATCCTTACTGTGGTTAACTGGACTGTTTCAATTTCCAACAGGCTCCATATCCAATTTAGAGCTCTGTTTATCTTAGTGTCAGTACTGCTTATGGGTTGCCCATCTAAGCAAAAATAAGAATATTGAAATCTAATATTATACTGATTAGCGCCACGATTACTATCTTACTACATGCCTACACATGGCCGGTTAGCTCAGCTGGTTAGAGCGTGGTGCTAATAACGCCAAGGTCGCGGGTTCGATCCCCGTACTGGCCAGTGCACTTTTAACACAGATAAACAAATTGCACTTCCTGCCCCTCCATTTGCACGGTTAACATTGTATCATTAACAATATTTCCATGCAACAGCAACTCCCATTTTCACACAGAGGGCCATCGTAGCAATCCTACATCCTTCGAAGTTGTAATCTGCAACCTCACCGCTAGGTATCGCCAGATCCTACACACTGTTCATCTAAGACAACTGACAATCAAGCTGAGGGAGAATGAATATAACAAATTAAGTTTCCATTCCATTCAATGAAAATAATAGAATTGGAGAAAAGCATTTTTGTGTATGTATGTATGTGGAAATAAATCCTCACAATATAAACAAAAATAATAATAAAAGTAGGCTACAATAAAACTGATTACCACTTTTTTCATCTTGTTGGTGTTACAATCTTTACCAAGACATTCCCTAACATCAGCTACTCCACATGGTGAAGCTATAACAGCTCTCTATCTGACAGACCGAGCACAAGTCATCCTGCATTGGACAGACCAAGGCCATGTCATTACAGACAGCAGTTGAGAGTTTGAGAGGTGCATCCTATTTGTATATTATTCTATGCATTATGCAACAGTGATAACATAACATGCATGTAACCTTGGGGTACTCTTGTGTTTACAAAAAAAATGCCATGAAAGAAAACTTGGAGCTAATCAGATTCAAGGTCCCCAAACCATAGAAAAATAAAAGCATTGAGCTTCCACTGCACTGACAGCACCATAAGGTATTAAAGCATCCACTGAAGCACTGTGGACATGCTGCATAGTGACACACTCTCCTTACCTGGTAGACGTTGCTTTTATTGTAGTGCATGTTCAGTATGCGGTAAAGCTCCGTATCACGGCCAACTCGCAGCTGGGTCTCTCTGCCCAGACGAGATGCACCATCCCTGGGTTACACAGACAGACAAGCAACATGCATGACTGTCAGAGAGGAAGCCATGATCCTTCACACTGTTGCATAAAACAAGAAAGCCTGGAGCACGATACAACAAAGTGTTGTCATTCTGCTATTTGTAATTCTTTTTTTTCTACAAATGACCAAATATGCAGGGCAGCATATGCATAAGTCTCCGCTAATTCAGTGACAACATCCTAGCTCCTATAAAAGCCAGTAGTCAAACAATGGAAGTTCTGCAGCAAAATGAGTGAACCAGTGCCAACTCAAACCAACCGGGTGAGAGCCTCGCGGACAGCCTGTCGTGCAAAGCGCTCCATCTGGATGTAGAAGAACTCTCTGAAGTTACTGAACCATTTAATCATCTGGGAGGTCACACAGCGGTTAAACTAGACAGTGGACAGGGAGACAGCAGGACAGGAAGTGAGCAGGCGGGGACAGCAAGAGAGGGGTGCTTATTAGATGATTTCACTCAGTATAAATAATTATATAAATATATTTGACTTCAAAGAGCCAGTAGTTCAGAGAAAGAGAGACATTGTTTTGGTGCTTCATAATGGAAAGTGTTAACACTCATACTCATACTAATATCATAACACCTTAAAGAGGACCTATTATGCGTATTTTCAGGTGCATACTGTATTTTGGGGTTCACACTAGAGCATGTTCACATGCTTTAATGTTCAAAAAAAGATGGATCTGTCTCAAAGCATACAACTACATAAACATGGCCGGTTAGCTCAGCTGGTTAGAGCGTGGTGCTAATAACGCCAAGGTCGCGGGTTCGATCCCCGTACTGGCCAAGCTGTTTTTAAGGGAGTACTAACTGTTAGCAGCTCGCATTCTAACGGATTAATAATAATCACACTTCCACGAAATGACAGAAAACTGCATGCATGCACTGACACTGCTGAATCACAACATGTACCTTGAAAAACAATTTCTGAATTATTAGTGAAACATATATCACAATTGTTGGAAGTGACTATGTACATTTACTCAATACTCAAGTACAATGCTGAGGTACTTGACAATGTACATTTTATACTACTTTCACTCCACTTCATTCCAGACGGAAATATTGTACTCTTCATTTCACTTCTTTAGGTATAGTTATTTGTAACTTTGCAGATGAAGATTTTAAAGAGGACCTATTATGCTTTTTCCCTTTCCTTCAGTGTGGTATATAGTTTTTTGTGCATGTAAAAGATCAGCAAAGTCACAAAGTCCACGCCAAAGGGAGTTACTCTCCCCCATAGAAACACTGTTCCTGAACTGCCTGAAATGCCTCGCTTTATAAAATAATTCTATTTCAATGGTAATATCACTTTTGTAAAAACATCAATATCTGCATTTATGTCATTATTAAAAGTTCAGTAATCTTGCTCCAGCACTGTGTTGAGGTACACACACCTTGACATCGGGGAAGTAAGTCTTGAGCGTGTTGGAGCTGGGATAGCGAGCGTGGAAGAACATGAGCTTGGCTTTCTTCAGATGGCAGGGAGACAAGCCCTCCTGGGTGTATACATGAGGCCAGTTAAGGAGATACACATGTTTACACACACTCATGAACAAACACTTATCCCCCTCCCTCCCCCCCTTGCTGACAAAAGGATATTCCCCCAGCAGTCAGGTACAGCTCTGCTCCGTCCATGCCTCCTCCTCTCATCCCCCCGTCTCCTCTCATCCCTCTCTCCCTGCCTCCGTGAGCGTGACGCGCCAGGGAGGGGTCCAGGTGGCCGAGCAAGGGGAGTGGCGGGAAAGACGGGTGAGACGAGGGGTGAGACGAGAAGTCCAAGAACGGGTCGGAGTTCAAATAGTCCTTGCGGGACGGGGGGAGGTGGGGGAGCTGAGGGTGGTGAAGGGAGCGAGAGAAGAGCTGCTGCATGGAGTAGTGGAGAAGGGGGAGAGGGAGGGGAGGAGGAGGTGGAGGAGGAGGTGGGGGAGGCGCGGGGAAGGAAGATGAGGATGAAGAAGAGGAGGAGGAGGATGGGTGGAAGGAGAGGTCCTTGGGTTGTGAAGATGGAGGCAGGAGGGGAGGATGAGAAAGAGGAGGAGGGCGAGGTAGAGAAGGGTGATGGAGGGAGAGGCTCGGGTGAGAGGGGTTCAGGTGAGCAGAGAGAGGTGGGCCGAGGAGCGGGTGGGCTTTTCGTATGTCAGGTGACCTTTGAACAATCAATGGCATTGCCAGATCAGTTGGTTCGTTGTGATGAGGCTGTCCTGGAGGCAGGGCGCTCCCGTTGCTCCTTTTCTGGAGCTGCTTCTCACTTTCTCCATCCTGCCTTCCCGTCTTTTCCTCCTTACCTCTCACTTTCTCCTCCCCTCTTCCTCTCGTCAACAGTCCCATCCACACTCCCCTCTCCCTCCCGCCGTCGTTTCCTGCGTCCGACGGGAGGAAAGAGATGGCAGCGGGAGGAGAGGAAGGAGCGACGTCTGTCATCTCGGTGTAAAGGCGGAGAACTCGGTCGATGACCCGAGCCACGGCACTTCCCAGCTCCACCTTTAGCGCCTGGGCGAACTTCTGCCCTCCCTCCTCTCCCTCGTCTTCTATCCCTCCATGCCAGTCTCCTCTCACCAGCCCTCCGCAATCCAACCACAACCCCGCTCCCTCCATCACGCCCTCCAAGTGCAACCCTCCTCCTCTTCCTCTCTCCATCCTCCCTTCTCTGTCTTTTTGCCTCTCCTCTCTCTGTTTGTGGAAGTTGTCAAAAGGGGAAACAGAAAGAAGGGAGAAAGTCTCCTTTTCCATCTCTCTGCCATCAATGTCCTCTTCATCATACATCCCTTCTGTGATGTCCTCCTCCTCCATCATCCCAGCATCTCCTCCTCCTCTGTTTCTGTGCCTCCTGTTCTTCTCCTCCTCTGCCATGTGCTTTTCCCCAAAAGCCCTCCATACTTTCTCCTGCAGGGCCTGCAGTCTCTCTCTCGCCTCCTCCAGCTGTTCTTTCAGCTCCTCCCTCTCCCTTCTTTTCCCCTCCCTCCCTCCCTCGCGCCTCCTGCCTCCCTCCTCTGCCTCTCCATCTCTTGGCCGGCTCTCCAGCTTCATCCTCTTCACTTTCAAGACGTCTTGACTCCACTCGGCCGCGAGGGCAGCGTCGCTGTGCCTCTTCTTGACCCCCAACAAGCTGTCCTCTCCCTCCATCACTCCTTCCTCTCCTCCATCCATCTCTTGCTCCACCTGTCCGCCCCTCTCTCCTCTGTCTTCCTCCAAATGTCTGTCTTCCAGGTGTCTGTGTGCGCTCAGGTTCGTGTTGAGTTGCCCTCCAATCCTCCTGGGGGCTCCACCTGGCTGGAGGAGGTGGTGGATGAGAGGGAAGCCCGGGGGTCTAAAGGCAGGCTGAGGGCGACCTGCGCTGGGCTGGGGGTGAACCCCAGGGAGATCTGTGGAGCTGTGGGTGGGAGCAAATGCGTGTATCTGAGGTGCAGAGTCATCAAAAAGATCTGTGGGGGAATCCATCACTGGAGAGAGAGACAGAGAAGAAAAGAAGGGGGTGGACCAGAGAGAAAGGGGGATGTAAATCAAGATTTACCAATACATTGATTTAGCTGGGTTCATTTGGGGTCATATTGGTAGGACAAATTGGGGGTCACTTTGGGCTCTGGGTAATTGTGATGGACCTTTGTCACTATGACAGATCTTTTACAAACCAAACAATCAATCTATTAATCGGAAAATAATCATCCGATTAATCTAGAATGTAAATAATCATTAATTGCAGTCCTGTACAGAATAGTTAAAAATGAGCTCCACTTCCACCAATAACAGTAAAATCCTGCTTTTATATTAATGCATGAGACATAATAATAAACTAATGATATAATCAGGGCTGTCGATCAATTAAAATCGTTAATTGTGATTAATTGCACATTCTTAAAGGGAGATTTGTCAGGTATTTAATACTCTTATCAACAGTGGAGTGGGCAAATATGCTTGCTTTATGCAAATGTATGTATATATTTATTATTGGAAATCAATTAACAACACAAAACAATGACAAATATTGTCCAGAAAGCCTCACAGGTACTGCATTTATCATATAAAATATGCATAACATGGCAAACTGCAGCCCAACAGGCAACAACAGCTGTCAGCGTGTCAGTGTGCTGACTTGACTATGACTTGCCCCAAACTGCATGTGATTATCATAAAGTGGGCATGTCTGTAAAGGGGAGACTCGTGGGTACCCATAGAACCCATTTACATTCACACATCTGGAGGTCAGAGGTCAAGGGACCCCTTTGAAAATGGCCATGACAGTTTTTCCTCGCCAAAAGTTAGCGTAACTTTGGAGTGTTATTTAACCTCCTTCGCGACAAGCTAGTATGACATGGTTGGCACCAATGGGTTGCCCGTGACAACCTTAAAATTGCAAGTTGCGTTAAATAAATTAGTGGCATTAAAAAATATAACATAATAGTACAGCGGTCACAGGGGCAAATTTCTGCATTAAGTAGTCTGTCTGATAATACTTTAAGTACAGTTTTCTGATTAAATTACATACTTTTTCAATGAAGGACTTTTACCTGTATTTTACAGTGTAGTAATAGTACTTTTACTTCAGTAAATGATCTGATTACTTCCTCCACCACTGCTCTTTTGTAATTTGAATGAACGGACCATCACTTAGAAATAAAGCTAAATAATGTTTCTGCATGGCACTCATGACTACACCATGTTGACAAATGAATAGATGCACATCACGATGCGACTGGCACATGACTTCTGCTTACCTGGACAGCAAAACAGGTCGCCAGCCTATCACAGGACACAGCCACTTCCACTTGTAATAACAATGAGCTGCAACGTCCTCGCATAGAGCTGCAAAATACAAACAATGGGACCAGTTTTGAGTACATTTTAGTGATGCACAGAGAAGACAGTTATTCAAATGGTTGATATTCCCTCTGTGGCTTTCTAACATGTCATAGTAGGAAACGGCACACTGCAGAACTGACCATGAAACACAGAGAGAAAGAGGGTGTCAATGCAGGTCAACAGACTGGGGGCCAGGCTAACATCTGGCTCATGATCTTTGTCACATATCACCCACCTCTCTTCACAATATCTTTCCTGTTTCTCTCAACTGTGTGCTGTCTAAGAAAGCACAAACATAAAAGTACATATGACAAAATGGAGGGAGATAACTGTGTTCGGATGTGGATCTTGCCGGTGAGCACAATAACAGAACTAAAATATTCAGGGGGGGGAGACAGGTTACAAAAGCCTTACTAGAGGGAGACTTTTTGGATCCATTGATTGGATGCCTTATGGTCCTGGTCTTAAGGAAGATATAGACTTTACATGCTTTCTGTGAATAAGAAATATTTATATATATTTTTCTTCTCTCTGTGTTTGCTCCCATGTTTGTTTTGCAGCCTCCGTTGAAAAGTAGGAGTAGTTTCATTGATGATGGACATAAATGACTTGTTTCTGTGTTATTTCTTTGTGATATTTTGTAATACTATGGTGATCTTGTGATTGCCTCCCATTGGTTGTTGATAGGTGAGGCCACATACGCTTTGTCTGTTTGTTTTAAGCCCTGACGAAGACCTACAGTGGTCGATACATATTGGCTTTTTAATGATTTAGCCACTACAATAAAGGCTTTTTAATATATTTCCGTCCTCGTTGCCACTTGTTTTAGTATTCCGGAGTGCCTGGATTGCCTTCCTGTCTAAAACTAAAATATTACTGCGCTTTTTTGCTGGAAAATGTTGATTTATTATAGCTAAGTAGTTCTGCATGGCCTCTATACAATACCTGGAAAAGCTTGTAAAACAGAACAGCGAACGCTGGGCTTATGAATAACAGTACATCTCACTATTTAGTCAAGATCAAAAACACACACCCCCATTTTTTTTTCAGTATGTAACCTCTCCGTCCCATCGCCCCTTTCCCCTTTTTTCCTTCCTCTCTATTCCTCTCTCATCCTCTCTTCCTCTCCCCTCTCTGTTATCAGTGCAGGCAGCTTGTTAAGCACTGTTTGATCAGAGTGTTTACCGTCAAACACACTCACACACACGCATTACACGTTCACACAAAAGAGAAAAGAGGCTTGAGAGAGGGCTCACAATGGTCAATGGTCCTTGGGGAGTGAAATAGAGTGAGCGCGGCATGTATATGTGTGTCTGTGTGAGTGTGTGTATGCGAGAGTGTGTGTGAACAGCAGTCCTACTTAGCATTGATAACACCCCTATAATCCACTTCAGATGGATACACTACCGCTCACCGAACAGAAAGATGGATGGATGATAAATGGACAGATGTGAGGACAGAATAGTAGTGAACACAGACAGAATTAAAAATGATTACACCATAGACAGATAGATAGATAGATAGATAGATAGATAGATAGATAGATACGTAGATAGATAGATACGTAGATAGATAGATACGTAGATAGATAGATAGATAGATACATACATAGATAGATAGATACGTAGATAGATAGATAGATATGTAGATAGATAGATAGATAGATAGATAGATACGTAGATAGATAGATACGTAGATAGATAGATAGATACGTAGATAGATAGATAGATAGATAGATAGATAGATAGATAGATATGTAGATAGATAGATAGATAGATAGATAGATAGATGCATAGATAGATAGATAGATAGATAGATACATAGATAGATAGATAGATAGATTGACAGACCAGTGCTAGGTCCCCCTGGTGCAACATGAAGAGAATAATCCTACTATAAATAGCTAAATATCAATTATTCAAATGCCCTGTCCTCTCTACTATAATACAGCCCAGATGGCAAACCAGCCAATGCGCTTATATCAGGGACAGATTAGCTTTTCAAAGCCAGCGGAAAAGCTGCATAAAATATGAACACTGAGCAATGAAAACGAAAGCTGTTAACCACTAGATTAGACTTAAGGATGGCACTCTTGGACTGCCGTAGCTGTCACTGCATGGGGAAACTGACAAGAGAAAGGGAACTCACGCTGAATAAAGCACACACAACTCACTGATAAATAATGTATATTTGGAAATTCTAATGTGGGTGTTATGTGTTGCATGTGCTAATAATTGCTGGGCAATATATCAATTTTATATTGGTATTGTGATATGAGACTAGATATCATCTTAGATTTTGGATCACGTAATATGGCATAAGTTACCAGACTGTTCTAGCTGTTCTATTATTTGACTTTACCTACTTAGTCATTATATCCACATTACTGATGATTATTTATCAAAAATCTCATTGTTTAAACATTTTATAAAAGCACCAATGGTCAGCACAACAATATCGTCGCAATAGGCCTAGAGGTATTGAGGTATTTGGACAAAACTATTGTGGTATTTTCTCCATATGGCTCAGCCCTAGTGCTAATACATGGGGGGAAAAAATCCCATAGGCCAACAGGTTATCCTCTATGGCTCAAATATTAGCCTTGCAGGCCTATTTGAATAGAAAAAGCTGACATTTATTCAAAAATATATTTTTGTGGCCAAACTGCATCACATCTATGTGTTTCAACAATATCAAGAATGTACAGTTTTCAAATAAATTTCATTAAAGGAGGCAACATTTTTGGGATTTATTTGGATTTGTCTGGGCTTATCATACCTACACAGGTTATCTATCTATTTTTTTCATACATTTTGCCTAGGCCTGTATAATCTTTCATCTATCTATCTCTCTATCTATCTATCTATTAGGGCTGGGCGGTATGGAGAAAATCAAATATCACAATATTTTTGACCACATACCTCGATATTGATATTGTGACAATACTGTAGGGTTGACCATTGGTGATTTCACAAAATATTTAATATTTAAAATATGAGATTTTTTATTATATTAATAATAATAATAATAATCAGTAATGTGGATATAATAACTAAAGGCAAATAATAAAACAGCTAGAACAGTTTAGTAAGTTCAGAAAATTACATAATTTTACTGTAATGCATGCAGCATTTAAAAACAGGAAAAGACAACACTTGCAACACTTGCAACACTGCAATATTATGATATTACAATATCCTTATCTAGTCTCAAATCACGATATCGATATAATATCACTATATCGCCCAGCCCTACTATCTATCTATCTATCTATCTATCTATCTATCTATCTATCTATCTATCTCTGCCAGTGGAAATAACATGACTTTGAATAATTTACATAATGTTTGAAGCTTATGTTTGAAGCCTCCGCGTGGCAACATCTGCCGGTTCTGCCACGCGAGAGGAATCCGCTTTGGCCATTCTAACGCACGAGCTGTCAGTGTAGTGTGTGTGTGTGTGTGTGTGTGTGTGTGTGTGTGTGTATGTGTGTGTGTGCGCGCGCGCGGCCGCGGTGCGTCCTGTGACTAATTGGCAGCGGTGGACTAATGTCGCAGTACGAAAAGCAATATAAACACACTAGTGTCGCGTATTGAACGTGGTGAAATGTCACACATGATGTTGTGGTTGAAGTTTTTAAAGAAGTAAACTCACTCTCAGTCTCTCAGTGTCAGTGTCAGTCTCAGTGAGGAGCTCCAGCGGTGCCCCGAAGCTTCCCGCTCCAGTGGCCGTCTCTGCGCGCTCTGCCTCGGTCGACTGTGTTCAGCTGGCACCGGTCGGGCCTCGGACATCGGTGCGTGCGGCCAGCAGCAGCAGCAGCAGCGAGTTTCCGGTTATTTCCTGTTCCCCCTCTTGCTCTTTATTTGTCCTTTTGTTCCGCAACTCTCTCAGTTTGTACTCTCACTCATCCACCGCCTCCTCTTTACTCGAGTTGTGTCACTGTGCAGGTTTTTTTCTATTCTCTCTCCCCTCCCTCATCACTCCATCTATCTATCTCTGGCTGGCATCATCCTCACGCGCTGCTGCTCCCGGTGTGGAGTGGCGCGCGGTGGGCGGGCGAGCGGGGCTCGAGAGCTGGCCACTTGACGGTCCGGTCCCTCCCATGTTGGCATGACCCCCAGTTACGTGCACTCACACACACACATACACACACATACACACACACACATACATACAGGATGCTGGTTTAAACAGTCAGAAGTAATGCTAACTGATTTCATATTAATGTAATTACATTTTTTTCCTGATAATTCAGGAGAGCAACAGTTTGTTGCAGATGGCTACTTGTTCACCACACAGACACACTTACAGATAGCCTCAGATGGGAAGTTGACCAAGACTGAAAAGCATTTTTACATGCCAAATCTGTAATGCTGAAACCACATCACAATAGTGAAGTCACATATTTTTTCAGAAGGCATATTCTCACCTGCACAGTAAACTGTAAAGGTTCTATTTACCTGTGAAACACAGGTCATTCATTAACAGTTTTATCTCATCACAGGAATTTTCTTTGAAAACAACACACAGAAACCAACACAGGAGTGACAATTAATCTTCACACAGTTTTTAACATAACATACAGAATGAAGGTAACTTAATCTGATTCCAAAATAGTAAACAAAAAGTATTAATTTAAGTTAAAAATATATGAGGTGATTGAAATTAAACATTTTGTGAAATTAGATGTGCCAAGATTATGTTGTATATGATTTACCATCCAGTTTAAACTTAGCTTTTGATGACTTTAACACAACTGAAATCACACACATTTAGATCTGTAGTATTTAAATATTTCATAATCAGAATATTGGAGTCAACCACTTGATGACAGCCGATTACACTGTTGTCAGGCTATTAAATAGGCGTTATCAGTCGCTATTAGCACCATAGATGTGGGTCAATAGGGGCCTACTGCACCCACTTGCAGGTTTTGTCATCTATTCACATGGTAGATCACCGAAAGAAGGTATAAAAGAACACGACCTCTAGCGACTGTAGCAATTATGACAGGAGCAGAAGCGGAAGTCAGGCAAGGTCAATAGTTGGGACCCAAAACACAGGGTTTTCACCCAGGAAAGTGAAGTTTGCATCCCGTATGAAACCAACAATGTGTAGTTGTTTTTGTGTTCGTAGATATTTGGACCCAAAATACAAGCGTTTTTTTTGCCTAAACCTAAATAAACCTTTTTGTTTGTGTTTGAAACGTGACGTTTTATTCACTTTTACAATGTAGTAGGCATAGTAGGCCCCGATCTATGGTGATTATAGCGACTGATAACGCCTTACTAATGGCCCAATAATAGTCGAACCAGGTGCATAACAGCAATCTATGGCATATTGCATTGTGAGAGTAAAGCCTCGTTTCCACCAAGAAGTTTCTGGTCATTTTAGTCCTGGAACTACTTTTCAAAGAACTAAAAGGTTCCTTCAGCCCATTGTTGTCTGAGTTTCCATAGCCCTCTAAAGACCTGCAAAGAAAAGGCAAATTAGTCCGCTGACATATGAAAAAGCAACATGAGTCACACTCAGCAGCGACGGCCATCCCTGCAAACTCCACCCCGAAAGTTCCTGTACTTTCAGGTAGTACAAGCCCCCGACCAGGCCTGTAAAAAGTCCCCGGAATAGTCCCCAGAACTTAATTTAGATCTTGGTCCCTGTAGTCGAAACGCAAGGAGTTCCTCAAAAGGTTCCTAGTTCCGAGGGAAAGTTCCTGCGGTCGAATCAGAGCATTAATGGACCTTAATTTGACGCAACAGGGGAAAAATACTCTGTGCGTCACAGTTTTTCATTCTCTCATTTGACCTATCCGCTATAGCCTTGTTGCTTCAATCACACAGGGACATTTAGTTTCCAGAAAAACATCACAGTAGATGCTTGACCTTGAGCAGCACTTTGTTACCTGTTGCTGGGAATATTGCCGATCCAAACTGTGGATGCCAAGGCCAGTTTTCATTTCCAACTTTGTTCAGATGTTCTTTTTATCTCTTTTTCAGTATGAGTTATTGTTCTATCCATCACATGCATCACCTGACTAACCTTCCAAATTCACTCTCTCTCTCTCTCTCTGTCTCATCTCATTTCTGTCTTTCTCTACTTCTGATTAAAAAATGGTTAGGCGCTGACTGAAAGGTCGCAGTTGTTATGGAAACGAGGCTGGTAACAAAAGCTGGACACACGGGTACAGAGGGAGAGAAGGGGGGGGACGGAGGGAAAAAAGAGAGGGAGATGTGTCTGAATAAACATAAACATGCAGAGAGGAGGAGAGGGTAGGAAAGAGAGAAAGTGAGAGAGGTCTGAATAAATAAAAATATATGCGGAGGGAGGAGGACTAGAGACGGCGAGGTCATGAAATGATGGCTCCATCTGCAATAATAAATAACAAAAGATAATACCAGGTTTTGGTCGTTCTGGGAAGGCGGTCGAGCCACAGAGGTGTGTGTGTGTGTGTGTGTGTGTGTGTGTGTGTGTGTGTGTTGGACAGAGTGGCAGAGTGGGAGAATGCAATTGATAGATAATACATGGATCTGCTGCACAAGCTGGAGAATACTAAAAAGCACAAATTGTTCACAGAAAAGCCTACCAAAAAGCCTAAAATTGTGTGCGAGTGTGTGTGTGAGTGCGGGAACGTCATCTCTCTGAGGGCTCATATTATGTTAACCACTTAGACCAACATCAAACACACTCTCTCGCTCATACACACACTTCAGTGCAAGCATGAAGGTGCCAGCCATATAAATAGGACGTCCCAGAGCGAGAGATATAAAGAGAAAGGGACTGACAGAGAGAGAGAGAGAGAGAGAGAGAGAGAGAGAGAGAGAGAGGGAGGA
>CAKAOI010027185.1:22931-39242 GCA_916701655.1 Sebastiscus albofasciatus
GGGGAGACAGAAAGGATGGGGGAAAGAGTAGAGTGAAAAACTGAGGGAAATAAAAGGGGAAGAACAGGAGGGGGTGAGGACAGATAGATATGAAAGGATCAATAGATGGCATAAAGTGTATGTTCATTGATTTACTTACAGCTGGGAGAGAGTGATGGGGAGAGAAAGAGGGGGGATGAGTGGATAGAAAAAGCAGGGGGCAGAGAGAGGCAGAAAGAGGGAGAGGAAAGGAGAGAGAGAGGGGGAGAGTCAGCACTAATAAAGAGGAAGCAACACACAAGTCAGAACAACACTATACATCGAGGGACTATGTGGTATAGAGACCTAATTAAAGCTGCAGTAATCAATATATTTGTATTAACAAGAGGTCAAATAATGTGAAAGGGGTCACTCCTAGTGACGAACCCACAGACTTATCACCAAACCCTACTCCCAAACGCTGCGGGCAGCTGATTTCAGAGAGCACCTGCAGCACCAAACCGCTGATACACAAAGTTAGCAACTAGCTGGTGAACACATTGGAGCATTTAGCAGCTAAAGAGACATTTGCCTCAACATTTCCCTGGTGGAGACCAAAACAGAGCTAAAAGGAGTGTGAATATTAGACCTACTTCCTGTCCAAGTGAATGCTAATGTTGCTTTATAAGGTGATAATATGTCAATGATGACTTATAGCTTGTTTTGTTGCCCCCACAAGGCCAAAAATAATTAATTAATTCATGCAGCTTTAAACAAACTGCACTCCTTATTGGTGCTTTTCTATATTTTGACTTTATGTATTTTTCTTTTTGGTCCACCTTTGATTACTAGTATAGATTTTGTGCACATTTAAAAGGTGCTAAATGACAGATTGGGAGCATTTCTATTGCCTCTGCACAGCTCCCAACATGGTGACAGCTAAGCCGGCGCTCACAGCTAACTGTGCTAACAGCGCTAACAGTGGAAACAATGGCATAAGTGCTGGCAGAGCTAACAGTGTTAAGCTGAGGGGGAACCAGAGGTTGGGTGCTTCCGCGATGGCGCCGTCGGTCAGGACGGCGTAATCAGCTGTAACTGCCGTATGAGAGCAGTGCACAGTGGCGGCCATGAGCTAGCCAGTGGGGCACGCTCAAATGTACTAACATGCACTAAAAGGCACACACGGCCGGTCCAGATATGTCACCAAAGCACGGAGAATCTCAGATTTCAACACACACAGAGGGAAAGTGACTTCATTCTCTGCTCAGGTAGACATTACTCCTCTCTTTACATAGACAATAGTTGTTTGCTGCTATATTAATGCTCTGGATATCGTATAGAGCACCTTTACATTTTCAAACATAAATATATGATAATCTCTTTTATCTTTTATGGGACCCAAACTGCATTGCATTATTATTTGATCAAACTAGATCAAATAATAATGAAATTCTGGTTTGATCAAAATCAAATATCAAGATATCCTGACTTTAAGTCCAGTGTGGGTCGAGCTACAAAAACATTGGATCCTACATTTCCCATAATGCAACTCAATAGCATCTTTCATTACACCCTTCTTACCCTCTAAATGCCTTCATATTTCAAACCACACTCCCACAATTTTGCGATACAGGTTTTTTGTAAAAAAAAAAATTCTCTCGCCAAAATAACCCTGATGACATCACTACGACATCATCTGGGTTATTTCCTCAGTTTGCCCCTGTAATTTTCAAACTGTACTAGGTGTTGATTTACTGTAACTTGTTTGAGTATGCAGTTGTGACAGGATGCTTTTGGTGATCACCTAACAATCAGGCCCTGATCTAAAGTGAACCAGACGCTGAGAGACAGACAACATATGTCAAGACTGACGGTAACAGCAAGAGAGAGACGGGTTTGAACAGAGCATGGGGGTGAGACAGACAGACAGAGAATGAGTGTGTTTATGTGTGTGAGAGAGAGAGATGGGAGTACGAGAGAGAGACAGAAGTGTACTCAAATAGCTCAGGGCAAGGTGACAGAGAGAAAACGAACGGACAGAGAGGGATAACAAGCTCATAGAGGGGGGATTGTGTGTGTGTGTGTGTGTGTGTGTGTGTGTGTGTGTGTTAGAGAATGAGAGTAAAAAGGAAGAGACAGAGGGCGGAAGGGGAGAGGGATAGAGGAAGTTGAGGGAACGAAAACAAAAACAGGGAGAGAGAGTGTGTGTGTGTGTGTGTGTGTGTGTGTGTGTGTGTGTGGACAGCCGAAGGTGTCAGAGTGTGCTGTTTGGCTTAATGATGACCCACTGGGCATGTAGGTCATAACGGTTTGTGTCTCAAAGCCGTGACTGTACGCCTGTGTGCATCCATTAGTGTGTGTGAGTGTGTGTGTAAATAGAAACTCACTAGACACACGCATGTAAAGTGGGTCTCTTAGCGTGCGTTTAAGAGTGGGTTTGGTCAGAGGTTGGAGAAGCAGTTTTTCTAGCCCAGTAGGACTCAATAGATACTTACACACACACACACACACTCACACACACTCGTGCACCCACACATGCTGCAAATCCAGTTTTTGGCACTCACACACCAACAGCTGCCCTTCATGTCATACATGCACATGTAATGCACCATGCATGGCACTAAATTATGCACAAATACACACACATCTCTTTCTTTTGATCTCTCATGACAACACACACATTCACTCTCTCATACACACACACACACACACACACACACAGGGGGAAGCTATTATGCTCTCAGGCTGGAGTGTTTTGATGGTATAATTGCAGTGACCAGTGAGGAGAAAGAGACAGAGAGGGAGGGATGGAAAGAGGGATGGGGATGGAGGGAGAGAAAAAGAGGAGAGTGCTGACACTCTCAGCATGCTAATGTTGCGAGGCTCTACCCCCCCTCCACCCTCTGATTTCATCCCTCCCTCCCTCCATCCATCCATCTCTTTGTCTCTCCATCTTCCTCTCCATCTCACATCCTCTGCGTTTCACAGGTGCAGCACTAGAAAAAGATGGACAGAAAGGTAGAGAGGGAAAAGAGGGATGTATAACAGGATGGAGCAATGTTATCTCTCGCTTTCTCTGCCATCCCTCCATCCTCTTCAAGCTCCCCACAATGCTCAAAACAAAGCAAAAAAAAAAGAGGTACGGGAGGATGAAAATAGAGGAAGAGGGAGGGTCAGTTTTTCCATCCCTTTAACAATGGAGGGATGATCTCTGCTTATCCTCTAATCACGTCCCTCCTTTTTTTCCCTCTCCTCCGTCCTCTCTGTTATCTCTGGCTCCCTGCAACCCCTCTTTTTTCTCATCTGGTGAGAGAAAGGGTAGCCTTTGCCTCACGCCGGCCTCCCCTTTTTTTGTCGCCTCTCCATCTGTTTGTCCTTCCAGTCCTCCCTCCATCCCTCTCTCCTCTCCAGAGAAGGGATTCTGCTGTATGGCACTGATCTCTTTCCTCTTTTGCGTCCCACTTCCTCTCTTCTCTCAATCAATCCCTCTCCTCTTTTGTTCAGATGTACCAACCTTTCAAAAGAGGTTGGTCTTTAAGATATATAGAATATATTTGACATGTTATCAGTCAAAAAATATCTATTACCGCTCTAATGCATCTTGTAACTGTTCTTTAACCAGGTACAGCATTGGGCATGGAGGGAGGAAACATACCTAGTGACAGGGAATTGTGGGAAGTAAAGCGTATATTGACACACAACTAGACTGGTGAACAATAAATATCCTACACCACGAACATCAATCATGACAAGATAGCAGCAGCTCTGATACAGATGTTAGTGATGTTAATTACAGTATATGTCACATAAGAAAAAACAGAATGTGTTGCTTTTTCATTTGATTATTGGTGTAGCTGAAGACAGAGTTCATCCACAGTGCAAGTCCTAGTTTGCTCATCAGTCCAACAGCTTATTTCAGTAGTAGTATTTAAATACTAGGCTAAACTGCTGCTTTACTGTCAAAATTGCTCAGCTGAGAAAAACAAATGTGAGATTTAGCTGCTTTATAGGTGGAGAACACGGGGAATGAGGAGTTTCTGCACTGGAGTGTAATTGATATGATGTAATAGCCAACAGCGCCTCTCAGAGGTGCTGCCTTGCTACTGCAAACCTTTAAACCTGCAAAATGTACAAATTCTGTTTCTGTGCGTTCCAGTTCCCATACTACCATACTATTTAGTATGCCAGAAAAACATTTAGTATGTCCCAGTATATATTAAAATGTCAAATGCAGTATGCCAAAAATTCTAGGATGTCCTATAACATCCGGTCGCATTTTGCAGTATACAAGCCAGCAAGCTTTTCTGGCTATTCTAACCCACTATCATCCGTGTGGCGGATATATGAGCAAGGGGGTCAAAGTTCAAGAAGTAGTATGTACCAACTGTATGCATACTGCATGTAACAGTACATACTTTGAAAGGGCAGCTGCAGTACTAAAAGTAAATAGAAAAAGTATGTGATTTGGAACACAGCCTTTGATTCTGTTGAGCAGCCACTGCGTACTTAACTACAGTAATATTATTGGACAGAGGTAGGTATAGATGTAGATATAGTTTAAAATCAGTAGTTTTTACCGCTGAGGAATACCAGATACCTCAAATTTGACGTTTGTAGGCCCTTGTACCTGCAATTCCAGGCCTTGTGACACTTATTTCGACCATCTGATTATGTAATCCAAAAGCTGCAGTTACAGAGTCTTACCAAACACTGTTGGTTGCAGCAAACTACCCGCTCCTTCTACACTTTTAACCAAGAAAACATATCTGTTATTGACTTAAATTAAAATCAGATTTATTAACAAAACATTGTGCAAAATGCAAATTACTTTTATACACACACATTACTGTATTTAACAAGAAAACGTTGTAAAAGGAAGGTAAGAATCAAACAAGAGAAAGAGATAAAGAGAGATGGAGGATCATTTATCCATTAATGCATGAAATTAACAGTTATATTTAGATTTAGTGAATCACAGATTTGTCACTACAGAGAGGCAGCTATAATAGCAGTCTGCAGTGTAGTGTGTGTACCTCAGGAGTGTGTGCCTTTGTATGTGTGTCACAACCCTGAGCTTCTTTGTCTTTGATCAGTCTTCATGTGTGTGTGACCGGCGTGTATAAAAACATGTGTGTGTGTCTAAGGGTCCTGTGTATGTGTGTGTGTAGGTGTGTGAGAGTGTGTTGGCGAGGAGTGCCTGTCAACCAGCATCTCGGTGTGCTTCAGATACTGGGCCGTCCTTCTCATCACAGACTCCTTGCGTATCGGATCGGGGTCTCCTGGACAGACGGACACATAGACAGGAAGACAAAAGTGATTGTTTTCATTATTATTGTCCGATAAGGGCATTAGTGTCCCCGGTGCTGCTGCTGAGGAAAGTTAAAGAGGACATAGAGAAAACAGAGGGGAGGGTAGAGAAAGAAGAAAACAAGCAATGCTAAAAAAAGAAAGCAATCTATCAAAGACATTAGAACTGAAAAAGCATCCTTGGCAGCGGTGGGATTCGAACCCACGCCTCCGAAGAGACTGGAGCCTTAATCCAGCGCCTTAGACCGCTCGGCCACGCTACCTCATAACTTCACAGATATCACTGTCAGAGGACTCATGGGGGAGGGCGGGTCAATGTCTCTCCTGCCAAGAATAGATCTGAACGGGCTAAAAGAAAAAACCCACTGGGAAGGCACAGAGTAACCACAGATAACCCATTAGAGGGTCGTCACATGTTAACACAGCTCACACATACTTGTGTTAGTCTGTGTAGCTCATTTAGATCTGTGCATGACTGACTTTGTGGTAGACAGCAGCACACCAGAGGGCCCAGGGTTAAAGCTTCAGTACGCAACAATTTTTTGGGATCATTGGGCAAAGATTCCATAATAACCTTTCAGCATATTGTAATTCAAGTGTTCTGAGAGAAAACTATTCTTCTGCACCTCCTCATGGCTCTGTTTTCAGGCTTTAAAGGACATAGCCCATGACGGGACACTTTGACCAATCACAGGTCATTTCAAACACAAATCAGACGTGGGAAATGATTCGAACCGAATGTTGTTCTACAGTTTAAGATCGAGCTCCTCAGAAAGCACACTAGAGCTGAAAAGGTTCCTTGGCAGCGGTGGGATTCGAACCCACGCCCCCGAAGAGACTGGAGCCTTAATCCAGCGCCTTAGACCGCTCGGCCACGCTACCCATACACAGCATGCACTGAGCAACCAAAACAGTAGAGAAGAGTGGCTGAATAAGTCATCCATTAGTAACAACACAGATTTATGGCAGAGCGACACACAGTTTACCTTCACTAAAGTAGGACAGTGTCCATTTCCCTGCGTCTCTACATGTGTATCAGCTGTGCACAATGCATCTGTCAGTGTGGCAGCGTGTGAGCAGCACATCAGAGTGTGTAGAGCAGAGTAAATATGGTAAACAAGATATTATAGTTAAATGCACAATGTAATTTGTGCTGATGCACTGGCTTGTTTGCACTTGGAAGCGTGGTCACGCAATTTGCAGTTTTTGCAAATGAGTCCATGGTCTGTCACTATAGCAACAAAGCTGGCTCACGCTTCATGCAGGAATGGGCATGACGGAGTGCATTCAGGTAAAATGCCATATTGAAATGGGTGAACTGGGCTCACATGCAAGATTGTGAATAGCCAAAAAAACAGAGACAACACAGACAGAGCTACTGTGTTGATTAAAAAATATGTTGCAGGTGTGCACCACTGCACACTTTTTATTCATTACTCAATTTACCTTTTCATTAGCGTGTGTGTCTTTGATTCATATTTGGGAAACATTACTGGACTAACTGAATACTTTACCATGTCCCCCCTTTCCCACCAACCCATCTTCATCAATCTTCTCACCCTGTACTCCAGTGATCAGTATATCCACCGCCGTCCTGTATCCACGGATGGCAGAGCTGAATTCTCCCTCCTTCTCCCTCTCCATTGCAGCTGTTAGCTCGGTGGCAGCTTGGTTTAAGTAGCCCACGTCCCCTCCATCCAGACTGGTTGGCGGCAGTGAGAACAACTCTGAGTGGTCACAGGAGGAATTGGATTTATCTGAAATAGAGAGAAAAAGAGAGAGGAATTATTTACTTGTTAACAATTACAACGGTTTTCAAAAGTTGTTCTCAGAAGGCCAGCTGTAAGATTATGTTTAACACTCCAAAAACTATGGTTCCCTATCTAAAAACTCACTGGATGGTGATTTTTTTCAAGCAAAAATGGGGAACATTGTCTGGTTCCAGCTGCTCACATGAAAGAATTTGCTGATGTTCTCTGATAGTTAACAGAAATATTTTGTTTTTGGGGCTGCTGCTCGGATAAAACAAGCACTATGACGTAGTCACCTCAGGGCTCAGGTAAATGATCATCTACACTTTTCACAATTTCTGACATATTATAGCTAGATTAATAATAAATAAGTCAAGAAAATAATCAGCAGATTAATTGATAATGACAATAATTGCTCGTTGCAGCCCTACGTAGACACGACTATATACCAAAAAGCATAGCTTTTTAAGTCAACTTATATGAAATCCACAAAATCAACTGCTTTTTCTACTGTTTAATGTCTAGCTCTTCAGAAAGCAAGAAGAATTTCCTTGACAGCAGTGGGATTCCAATCCACACACCCCTGAAGAGACTGAAGCACTAATTCAGCAGCACCTTAGACCTCTCTGCCATGCTGCCATGTGTCAAAAATCTCTTCAATCTTCAATAGTTCTTTCAAAAATGCCTTATTTCTTTATTCAATTAGCTTTGTGTACCAAAGACAAACTTGGAAATGACTTGACCCCAGATAACATGATATGTATATTACACCTCAACAGTATACAGTTTAAGATACAGCTCCTCAGAAAGAACAATAGAGCTGAAAAGCATCTTTGGGATTCGAACCGACACATGAGACTGGAGTCTTGATGCAGCACCTTAGTCCGCTTGGCCACATATTTTTCTTACTACTTTGAATGCTTGTTATCTACCAGATAATGAGCAAATTACATGTAATATCTTTTTTTCTGACAGTCATGTTGTATTGCACAGCCTGGGCTCATGATGTACAAGTGGCAGCTCAACATAAATTCACAAAGCCACTCAGCCTATTATTTTCACAAACTGGAACCAGATCAGTGTAACCGAAGGAAGTCCAATCAGGATCATTATCACTTTTAAATTTGCATATCACATTTAGACTCATCCAGGTACTTTGGCAGGAAGGTCTGTAAACAAATAGTCAACATGACTGGAAAACCAGACTGTGATTAGATTAAGACAGATTTGAGAAGGCTGAGAGCGGTGGTATTGTTTCATGTGTATCTATTCACATTTATTTTCACCTTGTTTATAGCAGGGATCAAAGACAGCCAAGTCATTATCAGTCAGAGGTGGTGGACCTTCCTCTTTTGGGAATGGGACATGCTCTTCCGCCACAGAGTCAAACAGTGAATCAAATTCTTCCTGGGACTCCTGTGATTGGTGGTTTGTGGCAGGGAGATGAGGAGATGGAACTGGAAGTGGAAACATGGACCAAAAGGTATTAATACGGACAGTAAAGTACACACCAATGTAAATATCTGGCAGTTTTTTTTGTACCTCTGTCATCCAGCTCTGTATCGCTAAGCTCCTCTTGTTCTTCCCTCGGAGAGCCTCCCATCTCGCTGTAAGCCTCAGCCGCCACCTCCGGTTCTCCCACTTCTAAATCCAGGTTGGTGCCCAGGTCTTGGGGTAAGGTGGGAGCCTCCCTCCCCTCCTCCTCCTCTGCGGGTTCACAGTCTGAGGCCCTCCGCTTGGGGAGGGGGATGAGAGGCGGGGGCAGAGGCCCGGCAGAGGACAGAGGGGTGGCATCCAGGGGCCTTGTGACCTCGCCACCCTGAGAAAGGGGAGGGAGAAAGAGAGGAAAACATGGTGGATGCAGGGAGAGAGGAGTGTAGGATGGAAGGAGAGCAAAAAGAGAGAGAAAAGAAGGATGATAGGTAGGATGTGGAACAGAAGGGATAACAATATGACTCTGTGATTTCCTATGTGCAGATGTGCATGACTATTTCATATGTTTCACTTTCTGTACATGTGTGTGTGTGTGTGTGTGTCTTACTCTGAAGAAGTCCTTGAGCTGTGGACTATTGTAGAGTGCAGGTATGTTGGTACTAAATAGAAGCATGGCCTCTGCAGCCGTCCTCCTCTCTTCAATCACAGCCTCATCAAACCTCCCTGAGACAAAAGACAGACGATATAATGATGACAATGAGGATGCTAAGAAAACATAACAGAAACAAAACAGCAGAAATGGAAGCCGGACTGGTCAACCTTTTTTGGAGACTTTTGGATGTGTTTATTCAAGTTGATTGTCATTTTTTAGGCTGTAGTTGGCAGTGTTGTTAAGCAAATATCCCTTAAACTCAGCATTAGTGAGGGTTTAGAATAACCACTGTTACTCTTTGCCAAAGCATTCAACCAATGCAGCATGGCAGCTTGAAACTCACTATAAATGGTGACTGTTCCTTGGTATATGACTCAACTGTGTTGCTGCCTTTGGAGTTGTGAATTGGTAACCACGGAAAAATGCTGTAATAGGCTGAGGGGAAATGTCACAAGAGTCATGACAAAATGCTAAAGACAGGCAAACTGGAACAAGTACATCCTCACCAGAAATGACTGAAATTCACTCGCATAAAAAAGCCACAAACCACTAAAAAAATGACAGTTGAGTTGAATTACCATCTCTGACAGTGTAATAACTTCTGTAGTCTATTATGAGTTATTTCTGTTATTCATCTAACACAGGGGTCTGCAACCTGCGTCTTTTATTTATCATTGTTGAGGATCTATGGTGCGACGGAGTATTAGGGCCACATTGAGGGAAAAAAATTAATCTGATATTACGAGAATAAAGTCATAACTTTACGAGAAAAAAAAGAAAAGAAACGTAAAATTACTACTTTATAATATGACTTTATTCTCATAATACTACGACTTTTTTTCTCGTAAAGTTATGACTTTATTCTCGTAATGTAACTACTTTATTCTCGTAATATTCTGACTCTTTTCTTGTAATCTCAGATGTTTTTTTCCCTCAATGTGGCCATAATACTCCGTAGTACATTGTCTCTTTGGCCCTCACTGCATTAGACTTATATACTATATACTGAGACTATAAACTGTGTTACCTTCAACACAATGCTCAAATGTTTTGCGGCTCCAGACAGATTTTTTAGTTTTTCTTTGCCTAAACTGGCTCTTTTGATAGTAAAGGTTGCTGACCTCTGATCTAACCCCTGCAGCAAACCAAACAACAACTCAGCCAGTGATCTTTGCGCTTGGTGACCATGCTGGAATTGGGTGCATCTACGGTGTATCACAATGTTTGCCCATTATACCAAAGACTTGTGCGCGGGGAAAAGATGGAAACTCTTCTTGTCTTCTGAACAGGTTCCTGTGAGTGTAGGCCAACTCCCCATGAAGCTTCTTCAGCTCCGAGAACCTCCTCCACACGACCACCTCCTTCACATCTTCTGGATGACGCTTGGACACAAACTACAAACCACAGAGAGAAGACAGATTGTTTCATTGACTACATGTTCAACATCAACAGCTTTTTGGCACCTTTGCACATATTAAAAGGACATTTTGAACAAGTCATG
This sequence comes from Sebastiscus albofasciatus, assembly GCA_916701655.1. Lineage (NCBI taxonomy): Eukaryota > Metazoa > Chordata > Actinopteri > Perciformes > Sebastidae > Sebastiscus > Sebastiscus albofasciatus. The sequence goes on from CAKAOI010027185.1 coordinate 33,535, forward strand.
GATCAGTTCAGTTGTTCTGCGTAAGAAGGTGTGTGTATAAATATAAGGGAGCGTGACACGAAGGCTTGAATCTATGAAGATATGATCCAATGTGATTTAGTATGCATGCCTGTGCAGCCCACAGGGTATTAGTGTGGTCATGGGGGGTGCTGCAACTCATGAACTGGATCACAAGTTTGATCTGCTTCACTTGAGTGCTCACTGTGCAGCACAGCCTCACATAACAGACCCATTGTGTATTTATCTGTGTCTCTGAGATGGCTGCTTTGTTTTTATGACTAGTAATGTGACTTCATTGTGTTATAAACGAATAACAACACAAAGTCAACTACTTGTGTTTGATGTAACTGACCAAAAGAGAACAATGAAGGCAAACCACCAGTAAATGAGCTCAACAGAGTTATTAACTCTAGTAACAACATGCTAGTATTGCAGCTAGAGAGAGATAAGTAGTGTAAACTAACCCTTGCTGTCACTTTGTACTCGGTGTGTCCCTTCTCGTGTGCTCGTGGGTCGGTCACGGTAAAGAAGCGGTAGTGTTCTTCTTTGGCTTTTCGTGACATGTCCGTTCTCGGTGACAACAGAAAGAAACCAGCGTGTTTCAGCGGCTCAACACAGAGCTGTCAGAGCTGCTGTAGTCAGGTTGTAGTAGCTCTGTTGTGATTCTCCTGCTGTCTCTGCTCTACAAGCACTTCCTGGTTGATGACGTAAGCAAATACGTGATTACGTTTCGTAGAGGCGTCACGTTCGACGTCAAAATTTTAAAATACTATCTCTCTCATTCTTATTAGTAGCAATAGTAAAGTATATATATTTATGTAATATGTGTATGTATATTTTCTTTGTTGTCTGATGTTGCAATATTTCATATTCTTATATTTTCTTTATATATTTTCTTTGTACACTAATGTAGCAATACTAATTCATATTTATATATTTGTAATGTATTTTCTTTGTTGTCTAGTGCTGCGATACTATTTCATATTCATATATATTCTTTGTTAACTGATGTTGCAATACTATTTCATATTCATATATTTTTGAATATATTTTTTCTTTGTTATCTGATGATGCAATACTATTTCATATTCTTATATTTTCTTTATATAATTTCTTTGTACACTGATGTTGCAATACTATTTCATATTTATATATTTTTAATATATTTTCTTCGTGTCTAAAGTTGTAATACTATTTCATATTCATATATTTTCTTTGTTGACTGATGTTGCAATACTATTTCATATTCATATATTTTTAATATATTTTCTTTGTTGTCTGATGTTGCAATACTATTTCATATTCATATATTTTCTTTGTTGACTGATGTTGCAATACTATTTCATATTCATATATTTTAAATATATTTTCTTTGTTGACTGATGTTGCAATACTATTTCATATTAATATATTTGTAATATATTTCATTTTTTGTCTGGTGTTGCAATAATATTTCATATACATATATTTTTGATATATTTTCTTTGTTGTCTGATGTTGCAATAATATTTTATATGAATATATTTTTAATATATTTTCTTTGTTGTCTGATATTGCATACTATTTCATATTTATACATTTTCTTTGTTGTCTGATGTTGCAATAATATTTCAGAACATTATTTTTTAACCTAATTAACCTAGTTGTAATACTAATCTGAAAGTTATTTAATATAATAATGCAGTAATATGGATAAATCGAGGCAATACATCAGGGTTGCAACATTGTATTTACTGTTGCAATCAACCAAGAGGTTTGAGGAAAGAAATATTAAATAGAAAAATATAGCTTCAATTCCAAAAGCTTATAAAATGCTACATTGAATAGAAGGTCTATGTTTTAGTACAGAGACTGTATATAAAACCATGCATTACCTCCTGAATTTACATAGTAATTGATATTAGAACAATGGTTGATTATTTTTAGTCATAAAAATGTGTAAAATGTATCACGTGTAATTTGTCTTTGCACTACTTATTTCTTTATCAATGTAAAAACCATTGGAATACTGCAGGGGGCGCTAAAGGTTCATGCAATTTACCCAGTGAAGTTTACTAAAGTGGAAAAGGGACTTTACAGTAAATAAAAATGACTGTAACATATCTTTTAATGACTTTTGTTTGATGATACCTTTCTGATATAGCCAATGTAAATCTGCCTTCATATTGTCTGTGTCTCCGTGTTCAAGATGCTAAAATAAGAAAAGCACATAAAGGTCTCGGCCTTCCCTGTTTCATACAATACAACAAAGAGAGCAACAACAGACATCCCTATAATACTGAGGAAGTTCCAGCTGTGCCTTCATATTGTGAAACAATACAATTTCCCACATTTCCTATACAATGATCACTTTGAAGTCAAAGGGCTTTACACAGTTTATTTTATTTACTTTTTCACAGACTCATAAGGTCACTGAAATGATCAAACTGATCCAGAAGATCCTAGTGTTTCATATTATGTCTTCAAAACCTCCTCAAGGCCTTGAACAAGAGACAGCCTGAATGTGAGTTTATACCCAACGGCTGTAGCTCAAAGGTTAGCGGTGCTGCTTTCTTTTCAGGTAATTGCCTGTTAAATTGAAGGGAACATGTGTGGCCGACACAAATGAGGTAAATATTTAATTTGAGATAACCTGTCTGGCTGGTTTGGCTTTACTGACAATGAGATCAGTAACAGATAGAAGTCAAACTGGTTGTATTCAGGCTACAGTTGGAAGTACTTTCACTCAAGTACTGTACTTAAGTACAATTTTGAGGTACTTGCACTTTAGTTGAGTATTTCCATTTTCTGTTACTTTATACTTCTACTCCACTACAATTCAGGGGGAAATATTGTACTTTTACTCCACTATATTTATTTAATAACTTAAGTTACTTTGCAGATTCTGATTATTAATACGAAATATAATCAACAAATAAATAATAATGTATTATCAAAGGAAAGATAAGACTTATTGATCCCGAAGGCTAAATTCACAAGCTACCCAGCTGTATATAAAATAAATAAAATTCTTCATCTCCACCTTTACCAGCTTCAACATTAAAGTGATATACACATTAATGCCTCAATGGTTATACTACAATAATACAATAATATAATATACATTATTCTGAAAAGGGCCGTTCTGCATAATGAGTATTTTTACTTTTGGTTCTTTAAGTATATTTTGATGCTAATACTTATTTTATGAGATCTTTCTAATATGTTCACACACAGTGGCATATAGATGGCTTTATGTGCATATATTTGTGATACAGGAGTATAGGTACAGCATATATAGTCAGCATGTACGACAATGACAGGCTATTATGTACAAAATAGCAGAGGATGGTTTCGATCCATCGATCTCTGGGTTATGGGCCCAGCACGCTTCCGCTGCGCCACTCTGCTTTGATGAGGGGGAAGGGAGAAAAAGAGTACTGCATGTGTGACTACAACTGTTTGTCATTCTTCTCACAGAGAGGTGCATTCTTACATAACGTGCAACCATTGTTTCCTGCTGACAGAAAGAGGGGGTGAGAGTAAGGGGCTGAGAGGAGGGAGCACGGTTCAGAGAGTGAAAAGGAGAGCAGTAATAGCAGAGTAGAAGAGTTGCCATGTCTGCTTATACCTGTCTAGTTTGTCCTGTTGCAGGATCTGTACACAACCCCAACTAAATCTAGTTCTAATCTTGTGAAATTACAAACTAAAATGGATGCAAAAATGACATGAAACGTTCCACTTTGAGTTTATAACAAAAAATGTAAAGTTACAAGCTAAAATGGATGCAAAAATGACATGAAACGTTTGACTTTAAGTTTATAACAAGAAAAATGTGAAGTTACAAGCTAAAAATGGATGCAAAAATGACATTAAACATTTAACTTATGTTTATAATAAGAAAAATGTAACGTTACAAGCTAAAATGGATGCAAAAATGACATTAAACATTGAACTTTAAGTTTAAAACCAGAAACAGGTCAAGTTACAAGCTAAAATGGATGCAAAATTGACATGAAACATTTAACTTTCAATTTATAAAAAAACAAATGTAAAGTTAAAGGCTAAAAATGGACACAAAAATAAGATCTAATGCATGCAATCGACAATATAAACATATATATGAAGTGATCAAGTGGCCGCCCCTTTCTCTCATATTGTGGTAGGTATAAGGTCGCTTGTTTTGGGGGTAGAGTTGCTTCTTTTAAGCTTGTTTCTGTGGATTCGGTTGCCAGTTTCTCTCTAACACTGTAGTGCAGGACATGGAGGAAAGAGTCTGTGAATGAGAAAGAGACGGATGTGGACTCTGAGAGAGAGGGAAATGTGAAATGAACTCAATGTGATTTATTCTTTTATATATTTTTCATGTATTTCTGCGGTGAATGCACTAATGTGTTGAACTAATTAGTGTCTGCTCTCTGTCCATATTAGCTCTCCATTCATGCCAGTAAAGAGTTAGAGAGGGAGGCCTTCCTCATTGAACAGTCTCCCCTTTGTCCGTGAGAGAGAACTAGGCCACACGTAGGGAACAAAGACAGCAAAAAGAACAGGAGGGGAATATTTAACGGAAGAGGAGAGAGATTGGAAGTAGAAAAGTTATTAAAATGTACAAGCAAAGCGTGGCGTTTGTGTGTGTGCTGCAATCATATCAGCATAACAGAAGCAATAACATTACACAATATGGCAAAGTCCTTATGAAGTACGCCCAATGAGATTGAATGTGTGTGTATTGTGTGAACTTATAAAATGTTTCAACTGTAACTTATTCACTAAATATCAGTGTAACATAGTGATCTATGGATTTCTGTTGAACTGTATAGGGCAGCACATTGCAGCGAGCCTGTGAGACAATGACATGAAAGCACAAGACCTCAGCCAAACTGGTCTCAACTGGTCCAGGTCTGCTCTGCTGGGCTTTTTTTTTCAAGCTCACGCTGTCTTGCAAAATAAACTCTCTCAGAGGGATCAGACAAGGATTTACAGTGAGGCCCTGTTTGTGTATTCATGTGTGTGTAGCCCTGCAGACTATAGATTTGTTACTGAACAAGACAGAGGTGCACAGGCAGCACTAAAAGTTTAGCTTTTAGGGATTTTAGGGGGGAAAAAGCAATAGTTTATTACCCATATTTTGGATTATGTTAAATTGTCTAATTTTCCAAGCTATTGGCCTACATTTGAAGTGATTCTAAAACTGTGTTAAGCTACTTTTGTGACAGAATCAGCCGTGAATCCCACTTTTAATACTTTTCAATGACAGTTTCCTCTTATTTATTCAATCTACTTGTGTATGACCATATACGCACATGTCTTTCTGAAACTGCGACCCTGAACCACAAGTGTTCTGTAATTAAATACACAGTAATCCCTGTCTGTTCCCCCTTCCTGCCTACAAAACTATATACAGCAACCTTGCCCTCCTTTCCTCTCTCTCTCTATCTCCTTTCTATGTGTGTGAGTGTGTGCAGGCTGGCTGATGGATTTTAGTGTCAGATAGATAAAGTTAATCAAATGCCAGCGAGAAGAGATGAGTCTTCAGCAGCGACTTAAATGATTCTATGGTCTGAGCTGTTTTAATATGAAAAAACAAGATGTTCCACAGATTAAAAACAAGCAATAAAATCTTAAAATCAATCCGTAAACGGACAGGGAGCCAGTGGAGGGAGGCCAAACGATGTCATGTTTTCTTTTAGTGAAACTGTCTCCTCCTCTACTGCCAAATGCACAAAAAA